>BRDA01002051.1:17730-28308 GCA_036984385.1 Crenuchus spilurus
CAGATGTTTTGCTACTGTTGAGATGTTACTAATGTTTTATCTACAAAGAGCCCTCATCGTGAAAAAGTTAATGTGTTCATAATTTCATTTAAAAAAGTAACATATTTTATAGCCATTACACATAAAGAGACACAGTTTTTCTTTTTCTGACTGTTATGAGCTACAACATTGAGGCATTTGGAAATCAAGCTCCTAGAATCTGGAGAGGCACAGAATCCAAGGTGTCTGAGGTCCAGTGTGAAGTTTTTGTGATGGTTTGTAGTGCTCATGTCATCTGCTGATGTTGGTCCACTGTGTTTAATTAAATCCAAAGTCAACACAGATGTCTACCAGGAGATTTTAGAGCACTTCATGCTTCTATCTTCTGACAAGCTTTATGGAGATGCCAATTTATTTTTACAGCAGCTGCCCACAGTGCCAACGCTACTACTGACCATCATATTACTGTGCTTGATTGGCTACACAATGAGCTGTAAGTCATGCTGATCAACATTAAAACAAACAAAATATTACATATATTGCATAATATTACATAACACATATGACATTTTACCTTTTTGAATAAAATTCTGAACACAAATGAACTTTTTTTACAGTATTGTAATTTTCTGATGTGGCACTGTAGATGAATGTCTGTTCTGAAGTAATCACAGAGGAAGGCACTTTTCCTTCAACCTTTCATAACTGAAATGCTTTCTTTTCTCCAGGGCTTTAAGTAATATCCCTGCTCAGCAGATGAGCTGGAAATTATCCTTTTGCACCGGGACACACTGTTAGTTTTGGCTCTGTTTGAAGGTGTGTGTGTGTTTCTGTGAGACTGGGTGGGGGGGCAGGTAGGTGTGTGTGTTTTGTGGACATTTCCTCATCATATTTTTGTGGAATTCTTTTGTCTTTCTGATTCTCTGTTCAGTTGTGGGCTAAATGATATTTGGAAGACAGTCACATCTGTTTGTGTTCTAAGATTTTGGGATAAATATTGTAATATTTCAGTAACAAAATATCTAGACTATTAAAAAACAGACCTCATTAGCACTAGAGCTCTTGCATGTTAGCATTTGGTTTGATATTAAGGCAGTAGATCATAGGTATACATATCATGAAAAAAATATTTTTGTTTAACTCAAAAAGGTAAACTGTCCAATGTTAAATTTATTACACATAAAATGACATATTTCAAGCCATTTTTTGTTTTAATGTTGTTCAGTATGACTTCAGACCTCAAGAATTTCAGATCATTAGAATATTTTATTGGGAGTTTGAGTAAATGACTATTCATACAGTATAAAAACTGTAAGGACTGACCAAGGTTACGAGACACAGGGGAGTTTAAATAACACATATAATCAGCTTAGTGAATGACATGGCAAGGCTGATAGAGAATAATACACAGGTGACAATGGCGAAACGTGACTAGGGTCTG
Organism: Crenuchus spilurus; assembly: GCA_036984385.1. Classification (NCBI taxonomy): domain Eukaryota; kingdom Metazoa; phylum Chordata; class Actinopteri; order Characiformes; family Crenuchidae; genus Crenuchus; species Crenuchus spilurus. The sequence continues at coordinate 19,151 of BRDA01002051.1, forward strand.
GATGCATGGCAACGTAGTGAGGGTGGGGAAAAAAAGAAAGCACACACAACAGAAGCACACGGTGACTGAGGCGGGGCTAGGGGAACGGCTGAGATGGGCATGTGACATTGACCTTCAACAGCCACATTCCTAATATCAACACTCCTGAACCAGACACAACATCAGACCTGTCTTACCTGGACTAGAACTAACAAGAACTGAACTCTTACTCAGTGCTCCAAAGTCCTCTTTTCAGTTGAAAGTCAGTTTTGCATTTCATTTGTAAATCAAGCTTCTAGAGTCTGGAGGAAGACTGGAGAGACAGTGAATCCAAGGTGTCTGAAGTCCAGTGTGAGGTTTCTGTGATGGTGCTCATTTCATCTGCTGGTGTTGGTCCACCTTTTTATCAAGTCCAAAGTCAACACAGCCGTCTACCAGGAGATTTTAGAGCACGTAATGCTGACAAGTTTTATGTAGATGCCCATTTTCTTTTCCAACAGCTGCCCACAGTGCTAAAACTACTATTGGCTATGGTGTTACTGTACTTGATTAGCCAGTCAACTCAGTAATCTATAAGCCATACTGATCAACATTAAAATTTGCTTGGAATATGTCACTTTACGTGAAAATAGGTGTCTGTATGCCTTTGTAAAAGTAGGAACATAAGTGTACATCTTGTCTAGTCCATTTAGAGAACTGCCAATAGAATAAGACTATCTGGAGCAAGGAAACATTAACCTATTGGCATTAATGCCACGCGTGGGCTAGAGGCATATAAAGTACCTCAGTACTGAGCTGTAGAGCAGTTCAACTATGTTCTCTGCTCCTCCCAGTACTGTTGAGATGAGCTGTTGGAATTGGGGTTGAGGTGGTGTGGTGTTCATCCAACATCCTGGCCTTACTAATGCTCTTTGTGAATGCAGTCAAATTCTCATTGCAATGCTCCAGAATGTAGTAGAAAGACTTTCCTGGACAGTACAGACAGTTTCTCCAATATAATACAATATTTTCATTCCTGTATGTATGTGTGTGTATGTCTGCATGTGCTGTCTAGGTGACCATCCTTCGAGGAAAGGACGGCTATGGCTTCACCATCTGTTCTGACTCACCTGTACGAGTACAAGCTGTGGATCCAGGCAAGAACACACCACATATCAGCATGACTGTCTCTCTGTGTGTAGTTGTGTAGGTGGTGTGGACACGTGTCACCTTATGGCTTATTTAGTATTGCTGTTCAGAGGAAATCTCACAGGCTATGGATTTTTACTGTGTGTGTGTGTGTGTGTGTGTGTGCTGTGTTCTCAGGTGGTCCTGCAGACCTTGCTGGTCTACAACAATTGGATACTCTGCTGCAGTTAAATGGTCAGCCTGTGGAACAGTGGAAGTGTGTAGATCTGGCCCATGCCATCAGGTGTGTGACTTGGGTTGCTACCATTCAGATTTTGAAGTAAGGGACACGCCGGCTGGGGGGGTTGTTTGGGGTTGGGGTGTGGTTGAGCCAGCAGACATTGCAGTGTGAGTGATAGGGAGAGTGAAAGCACCATCTACCCGCCCAGAGAGAGCACTGCCAATTTTTTGCTCTCTTGGGCCCCGGCTGTTGATGGCAAACAGCATGACCAGGATTTGAACTTGCGATCCTCTGGTCATAGTGGTAGCGTCTTTGCCCGCTGAACCACTCAGGGCCCCTGGGTTGGGTGTGAATGTTGCACCTATATAATAAAAGGTCTTACACTGTCAGAGAAACATTATAAAGTGGACTAAAATTGCCTTTGGTAGATGCAATTTTTTTTAATTGCGCACCATTTTCAGGTGTATGTTAACAATGCAGACAACGCTTTCATTGGACATGACTCGCACCAGTGATGGGCTTTTATGGCTTGGTTTACTTAAAAGACCTCTTACACCTCCAAAATCAAAAAACTTTTCTTCTTCTTCTTCTTCTTTTGCTGCTTAGATTAAGCTAGTAATAAAATAATGTAAATTCAACAGTGAATGAAATGAAATAAATGTAGAAATGTAAAAACAACTCAAATCATTATGTTATTTCTAAATTATGTATTTATAGAGTTTTGCATTTTACAGAAAGAGCAGAACAAAAACAAAAAGAAAAGAATTGTATATATGTATCTCGCAGCAACATGGTCACATATTTCACAATATCACAAAATGATCATTAATTAATAAAGGAATAGGGCATAATAAAGTAAAATAAGTAAATTATGGTTACAATACAGACATTAGTACATGTATCATGCAAAAAGAAAAATCACATATCCCCCAATACTTTCCATACTGATGACCATATTTCAGTGAATTTTTGTTGTCTGTTTTGGATTTCAAAAGTGAGCCAAATAATTTTTATGCATGGAAATGTAGAAATAGATTCCTTTTATAAATTTACACATGTCCTTTTTCATAACAAAATGTATTTATTAATGTATTTTTGTCTGTATAATTACTTATGTGTAATTATTTTAGTCTTTTATATGTGCATTATGCAGAGAGTTTTCATCAGGAATGTCTTTTTATAGCTTCTCTCTATGTGTGTGTGAGTGCAACAACTAAAGTTAATACTATTATAGCGACACACCACCCTTACATGGTGTAACTGACCAATCCCGAGCGACTTCAACAGGGGGAAACAAATCTGGCTCCCAGACACGAGTCGGCTCTGATCGCTCATTTCAAAGAGTTGACTCTAAGAGCTATTTTGTTCGCCAACGACCCATAACACGCACACACACACACACTCTGCTGAAACACGATAGAGAGAGTGAGAGAGAGATCAGCAGGCTTTCTTCTTCATTCACACATATCGTTCTGTCTCAGTTCAAACTTTTTCACCCCTTTGATAAAAATACGGAACAAAGCGCGTCCCGTATCGGTTCAATACGGAACGCGACATTTAATTTACAAATACGGAACGATTCCATATTTTACGGGACGGGTGGCAACCCTATCTGTGACACACAGTTGTGTGTGTGTGTTTATCTTTTTAGCCCTTTTTACACATTGTCCTTATAAGCAAGTCGATCCACTCAGCAGCCGTTGTTGTTATTACAGCCATACAAGTCCAGCCTCATATTATTTAGAACGGGGAAGCCACAGCAGTGTTTCAAAAACAAATTGTTGGTAAAATTGGACAAACATGGATGTCTAGCTAGCTAATTGGGTATTTTTGTTAAAGGGCAGGAATTATGTTAAGCGTTACGACCACTCCCGTTATTTTTCTAAACAGTGACCATTCTGCTCCTATTATCATTACAAAAAGATGTGGCAGTGAGTTAGGGAAGCAAAACGAGTTAAAGTTATCTGCATGTTGCTAAGCTTGGTAACTAATGTTAGTTAACTTTAGTATTGTTAGCAGAAGCGCTAACATAAAACTGTAAAACAATAAAATACACAAATATAACAAGCATCAAACATCATAAATTGTAACCCACCTTTGATGAGTGAAGTTGCTGTCCATTGGTTGATCTTCGCATTGATTTTGAATTTGTACTGGTTCTGTGTAGGTCTGGACCAGATCCGTATAATGACACTAACTCACACTGGTGTCTGACTCTTCTGTACTGAAATCAAAGTCGTACTGAAGGCAGGAAATGAGTGTGACTGTTAAGCAGATTAACTGATGTTAAAAACTGATCCATATTGGAGTTTACAATCTGCAGTAGAGCTGGGCTGCAAAGTTGATGTGAGTGTTACGCGGATCCGCCAGATCTGGTCATAATCCTCTACTATCTGGGATGTCTCTGGTTTCTTGTTGGCCTTCTTGATGACAGTAAAAGATGGTTATTCTGTGTAGTCAGTCCTCAACACTGCCATTGACTAGTGTATGGCTTTATTGCTGGTTATTGACTTTAACCGAAAAAAATACAAGTGTATCATATTCGATACATAGTTGATCTTTATCACTATGATAAACTTATATAATTTATTACTATATAAATAATATTACATATTTTAAAATGACTAAAAATATATGATGGTACATATACTGCATCTCAAAATAAAATGTGTCCATTTCTATCTTTATTTAATAAATGGGTGGACAGTCTAGCTAGAAACCATTGTCAACACCATAGATTATAAATATTTATAAATACAGTGATCATGGTGGTACATTTTGATCTGCCTGATGCATAAGGTTTTAAAAAATATATTATATATATAATAATAATATATATATAAAAGAAATATTGCTTTTTTGAAGGTTTTTTTTTTAGAGTTTAAAGCAAAATAGTTGATGGAAACCATTAGCTTAAAAGCAAACCTGGGAGTTTATTTGAATTACATTTAGTGTTAGTTTAGATCATCCATCTATCCATCCATCCATCCATCCATTATCACACCCGATTAATCCTTATCAGGGTTGCAGTTAGTCCCATACCCCCTCACTGGGCGCAGGGCAGGGCATTACATTAGTCAACTAAGCCCAGGACAGGACAGGACTCCAGTCCATCGCTGGGTGACACACACACACACACACACACACACACAAACACACACACACACACACACACACCTACAGACAATTTTTAGATTACCCAATTCACCTGATCCCCATGTTTTTGGACTGTGGGAGGAAACCGGAGACCCCGGAGGAAACCCACACAGACACGGGGCGAACATGGAAACTCTACTCAGATGGGGACTCGAACCCAAGACTAGGTTAGATCATGCTAACCAATATTTAAAAAACGTTAAATGTAATTCAAATAAACTGTCTCAGATGAATTTAGCTGATGCTAATTGATAGTTAAAAGCTAACGCTGAATGTAACTCGACCTGTCTCAGGCTAGATTAGTTGTTTGTAACTGATAGCTACAAAGCTAACCCTACATATAATTTAGATGTTCTGATGAGCTGCCTCAGGTTAGTTATTTTTTATTTTCTTTCTCATTTGTTATTTCTTTCTTTCTTTCTTTCTTTCTTTCTTTCTTTCTTTCTTTCTTTCATCTTTTCTTTCTTTCGTCTTTCTTTCTTTCTCTCTCTATCTTACACTGTGGTTTTTGTTTTGTATTATAAACATGTTTAAATGTGTATAAAGCTTTTCCTTTGAATGACACAGTACAGCAGAGGTATCAGAATGTGCTGCTCTGTTATTCAGACACATGTACTGACTGTGGTCAGGACGTGTGTTTCTGGTGGTTCTTCTCTCCTGTCTTCCCTCTATTCATCAGTCTCCTCTGCATTATGTTGCTGTTCTTATCAGAACAATACAGAACATTCTAAAGGCAGCATGTACTGATCCTACATTCTGTGTCCAAATGTTTGTTAAAACCCCTTCTAATGAATGCTTTTCAGCTGATGCAGTGATGTACAAATACACACACAGCTTTCGGGTCCCTGTAGAGAAATACTGCCAATAGAATAGGACTAAACATGAACCTGTTGGCAGCATGGCTAATGCCAGTTGAGCTAGAGGGATATAAAGCTCCCCGGCACTGAACTGTGTTCTCTGCTACATCCAGTAATTTTGGGACAAGTGGTAGGGTGAGGTACGGTGGTGATCATCCAACATCCTGACCTCACTAGCACTCTTGCGTCTGAATACAATCAAATCTGATTAGAGGTAGACCTTTATATAGTAATACAAGTACATTTGAGTGTTTTCCTGATACTGAGGCACTGCACCATCATCTCTTTCCCCCATAAATCAAGTAACTTGCAGTAGCTGTTCTTCCTTAATGAGAACAATGCAGATGCAGACAGCATTATGAAAAATGAATAATTACTCATGGCAACTGGAGTCTGTTTCTCAGCCGAGCCTCATTTTCTACTCATCTTCAGTAATTCAGACTGATCTGCTGCGCTGCCCGTTTAAGCTGTTTAATCTGTTTCAGTGCAGTCTTACACTCCTCTAATAGTAACTGTTGATGTTGAGTTAGATAAATAATCTTCACTCTGTTGTTTATGTGGGCAGTAAACAGTCATATTAGTGCCGTCAGTCTTATTTCTGAATCACATGGTCTGATACAGGAACAAGGCCGAGCTGGTCTGAGACCAACACAGGAGCCACTTCAGATTATCATCAAAAACGCTCTCTGTTCACTCTGAGTCACTCTTTTCTCCTTCTTTACTTTTCTTGTAGCTGTCATTCATCTCTCTCTCTCTCTCTCTCTCTCTCTCTCTCTCTCTCTCTCTCACACACACACATTTTTTTCAGTCTTTGTAGACAGTTTAAATAGAACATGATGCGTCATCCCTTTATTTCCATTATTATGACTTTCTGTCTGTCTCTCTTTTTCTATATCTCACTCTCGGTATCTCTCTTTCTGTCTGTCTCTTTCTCTGTATCTCTCACTCTCTGTCTATCTGTCTTGCTCATGCTCTCATTTTTTGTCTTTTTGTGCTATTATTTTTCCATTCCTCTCTTTGTCTTTCTTTTTTCTTTCTTTCATTTGTTCTTTCTTTCTTTCTTTCTTTCTTTAATTTGTTCTTTATTTTTTTCTCTTCTTTCTTTTTTACATTTGTTGTTTAATTATTTTTTTAAATGTGTTCTTTTTCTTTCTTTTCTTTTCTTTCTTTCTTTTTTTCTTTAATTTGTTCTCTAATTATTTATTTTAAAAAATGTTTCTTTAATTTGTTCTTTCTATAGAAAGATGCTGATGCTAACACATGATGCTGATAACACTTAAACTGAAAACAGACATAAATACACACAACTTTCTCTCTCTGTGTGCAGAAACAGTGTCAGTGAGATTACGGTGGTGGTCTGGCGTACTGGTCCATCTGTGAAGTCCAGCTTTGAGGGTCTGATCCATCACCCTTCCTACAAACCCTCCAGCTATGACACACCCCTCTCTCCACCAAAAAACAGGCGGGGCGAGAAGACCCCTCCTGTGCCCCCACTGCCTGCTCATCACCGGGCCAGCCGCAGGGTGCTGGTGAACGGTTCAGAGGGTGGGAGGCCTGCAGGTGTGGGCGTGCCATGGGGGGACAGACGAGAGGACTCTGAGGCCAATGCCAGGACACACACACATACTCTGAGAGGGACACGCGTCAAAGCCTCCAATGGAGACAATTACATCATCCTATCACCCATCAACCCTGGAGGCCAGGTACTAATAATACTTTCATAGTCATACACCATGTTTTTACTTTACATTACTTTACATTACAGCCTTATAAATGTTTGATTCACCATCAAGTATTTGAGTAACAAAAAGACCCAACAAAACCTTTTAAACCCAAAAGTTTCATCCATCAAGGTCTGAGGGGACAATGACTTTCAATTTTTTGGAGATGTACTATTATCATTTAATCATTTATTTGCAATGAATCTTTACTTTCCACTTTTGATATAAGAGGCCCTCTGGATACTAGTTTTATTACATCTTCTGGATATTAATTTTGTACATAGTCATATCAAAATATTATGACCACCTACCTAGTGGAATATAGTGGACATAGCAATACTTGGGTAGGAGTGTTTACTCACTGATAATCTTTGGCACTTTCCTGCATTCTTTAATAGAGGTTAACTGGTCCATTTTGGCATTTTCATTTCTCTGTATCACTTACCAGAGTTGTCGTTCCCATCAGTGCACCACTGTTATTTAGTTGGGAGGCACTCAATGTACGAGAGTACATCTTCACTACGGCGGTTCTGGAGCATCTCACAAAGTTAGTGTTTTTTGAGATACTACCACCACTGTGCTTCACATTGTACCCTATTATCATGCCCTTTTGAACATCAGTCACATCACGTCCTTTCTCCATGATGATGGATTTACACTCTCACTTATTTATACAGCAAACCTTGTCACATGTCACTTGTGACGTCCCATCCCAAACCAGGGGTGGTATTTAGTGTTTTTCAGACATTTTCAAATCATCTGCAACTCTTCTCATCACAATTTTAAACACAATTAACAATTCTTAATATGTTCCTTTAACTAATACATGTTATTGAACCTCCCTGTAAAATGTGTAAGATTTCTCAGCCAAGAAGAAATAACAGGACATTACAGTTCACGTGCAACAGCTCCAGACTGCAGAGGTCATGAGAGAAGTTAATCTACAGAATAGATTAGAGTCTGTGAATAATAAACTCACTACCATATGCTGCTGTAAGCCGTACAATTCATGAAATCATTGGTTTGTAGAGCAGAAACTGCTGCCCTGGGCTGTGGTAGGACGTTCTGCTGAAGACCCACTGACCTGAACCATGCAGGCTCTGTGTTCACACTGTGGGTCCAGTCTACAGTGGGGGGAAACATCTCAGACTTTGTTCGATTTTGGTGAATTTAGGGGTGGATTTGAGTGGAATCAGAATCTTCTCTGCTGAATTAAAAACTTTTTGAAAATTATTTTTTTTGGTGAATAAAAATTGGTTAAAAAATTTGGGTGAATGTGGAATGATTTCTGGTGGATTCAGGGTGGTGTTTGATGGACTGGGAGGTTTTCTGTTGGATTCAAGAGGTTTTCTGGAGAATTCAGGAGGTTTCTGGTGAATTCAGGATAGCTTCTGTTGGATTTGGAAGGTTTTCTGGAGGAATTGTGAGGTTTTCTGGTCAAATCAAGATAGTTTTCTGGAGGATTTGGAGGTATTCTGTTGGATTTTGGAGGATTTCTGGAGGATTTTTTGAGGTTTTCTGGTAGGTTTGGGAGATTTTTGGTGGACTGGGGATGGTGTCTAGTGCATTTGGGAGATTTTCTGGTGGTATTTGAATACTTTCTGGTGGACCAGCATATTAGATACTAAATATGGCTAGAAGCGCTAGCACTCACACTAGCACTCAGCACACCCCCCCCACACTAACATCCCCATCCTATCAGCAATATTTGCTGCTCACCCAAAAACTACAAACCATAAACTGTCTACCTCAGTAACTGCTGTTAGCATGCACATCTATATGTTACAGTATGTTACATATCTCTTGCACCTTATCCGCGCCACGGACATTCCATTGTACCGCATCGGTACTGCACTGTCTTGTCCTGTCTGTTAAGTTTGTCTGCTATATTTATTGTATTTATTGTAGTGTTTAGTCCTCTGTTGTCCTGTTGCACCTTCGCACTTTGTTGTCTACTGTACTGTCATTGCATGTTGCACTATGGTTCCGGAGGAACGTAATGTACTCAGATGTAACGACAATAAAAGCCACTTGACTTGACTTGAAGCGGTGGCCAAAATTTTTTTTAACATTGAATTGACGACTGCCCACTGCTCA
>BRDA01002051.1:37996-52661 GCA_036984385.1 Crenuchus spilurus
TATTCTGAATAAAATATTAGATGTTGGCATCTCCACATCATTGCATTCAGTTTTTATTCTCAATTTGTTTAGTGTCCCAACTTTTTTGGAATCCGGTTTGTAATACATTTTATAAGATAATTTAGCATTTAATTATCACACTGATTATCACACTGCATTTTTAAATTGTTGATATAAAAAATCAACTATGTATCACATAATAATACACTTGGCTTTATAGGCTTAGAATTTAAGATGGCTGTTACAATTCCTAATTAGACTTGGGCGGATAGATGATGCCATCATCAATGACTGACAGACATTATGGTGTTGATCCAGCATTGAAATACCCACACCAATAGTGGGTCATTCCTGGCATCTGAATACAGAGATGCTCAAGCTTCCCTGGCTTCTACATTTCTCACTATCAGTTTTAATTTCACTTTCTTCTTTTGCTGTTGGAAAATGAAGAGCGCTTCTCAGCAAAGAAGTCACGTCATGGTCATGGCGCAAATGTTATCAAGCTAGCTCACTAACCAGCATCTGCTTTATATATTATTCTAGAAAAAGTAAATCCTATTACAATAAGGTTTTCAACAAATACTTGTATTTCAAGAATACAGAAAATGCACAATTGACAATTCAGATATTTTTGCTTTTTCTGATAATAGAAGCCTGCAAGAATACCACGATGTCTTCTTGCATTAAAATGTTTTTCTGTTATGTATACTTGTTAGGTATATGTTGCTCATTGGCATAGGAAACAGGGGGATGGCTGGTAGGAGTAACACACAATATTGGAAACCACTGCATTTGTTCCATTCAAAAATTATACCACTGTAACCTTTATTTTGAAAATTCAACACTGAGGGTAATTGTCACACACCCCCAAACCCCATTCCCACCACCGCAGCCCTTATGCTTATGTTTTCATTAACCACACGTGTTTTGGTTGCATTCCATGTCTTGTCTCTTGTCCCTGTCTCATCACGTCTCCATGTCATGTTAATGTCTAGCACCTCTTTCGTCTGATATCACAGTCCTGCACGTTCATTTCCCCCTTTGATTATGTTTGGTATTTAAGCTCCCTTATGTCTCTAGTCCTTTGTTGGTCATTGATTGTTATTATGTGTTCATACAGTTTGTGCATGTTTTCCAGCTAGCCTCAGGTTTGTCTTTGTTTTGTGTTGACAGTCACTGTGTTTTGTATAAATCTAGTTTTTTTTTTAAATAAATACATTTGTATTGATCTCACCTCTGCATCCTGACTTCTCCTCCACAATGTTAGAGTAAATTAACATGTTATGGCAGTAGTTCAGAATTTAGACAGATTTATATGTAATACTCATTTATTAAAAGAAAATATTTAAACACTATATTCTGAATAAACACATCTTAATTTGGTCATATATCAAATTTTCTCAGTATAAATTAACAGAAGTACAGATATTGATGGCTTGTGTTTGTTTATTTGCTGTTTATTGTATTTCCACAAATGTTAAATGTTGTCATACATACAGTACTTTACTGTATGTAACAAAGGCTAATTTTCTAGGGGATGATTTGGACTTTGATTTGTAGTAGCAAATGTGCCCCCTCCCCCCCTAATGTCAAATTCATTCTTATGCCCTTGACCTTGCCTGACTTTAGTGCAAATGTACTTTAGTCCATTTTTATCACTCACAGTGTATCATAATGTCAGAAACTACACAACCATGTTTATTTTAGATTACTGAACAACTTGAAACAGCTTTCATTACATGTTAGCTGCTTCTTGTGTAGTTGTTCTATCTTTAAGCTCACTCTGAATGTCTTCTGTTTGACATGTGCTCTGTTTGAATATCTGAAATAAGAAATTGTACCTTTGCAACCTGTGTTCATTTCAGCTTGGGTGAACAAGGCTGAAACCGTTCTTGCTTCATTGGCTGTCTTCAGGCTTTGGTAGCATCTTGATTCATTCAAATTAAATTCCCAATATATTACATGCAGATTATCTTGGATCCATTCTGCTCAGTCCTGTTATGTCTGAGGGAAACGTGTAAAGGCCTTTGCAAAGACAATTTCAGATGAATTAGCAGGTGGGTTATTTGCGGGCGCTGAACTGATAGCAGTTGAATTCAGCGAGCACGTTCCTGAGCTCAGGCAAGAAGATGTCTGCACTGAGCTGAAGCAAACCGCAACAAGGGTCTCAAAAATGTCCCCCAGCCCACACTTCCTGCTCATGCCACTAGCTTGTGTCCCTTGTATGGTGCATTAATCCACCTCCAGAAAAAGGATGTGGCTCATTCACACTTTGCATTTTGTGCAGTGGTGCACACGGCTTCTTGTCTAGCGTGGTCAGAACAGAGCTGCTTTCTCAGACTCCACAGTGAAGAAAGCTACAGCCAAGTTTTGTAGTTCAGCTCATCTGTCTACAGCACAGCCACTGCTTTTGTTTTACCCCTGATCTAGAATGGAACAAACATCTGTAAGTGTACCTTACAGCACTGGAGCTCATGCAAATGTGATGGGAGAGAGAATGAGAGTTAAAATGCTAATAGTTTGGATTTATTAACCTGTTTGTTGACAGTTTTGTTTGTTGTTTATTTTTTAGCCGTTGGATTTGTGCAACCCAACCAGAACACTGGTGATATCAGAGGAGATGATTCTGCATGAGAGCAAGCATCTCTCCATCAAGGTAGGAGTCACTCAAGTTTAATCCAGATCTTCAACTCTTAATGCCCAATAACTAAAGTTAGTATTGTCTAAAATGTTTCAACCAGAACTTCTCCATCTAGAGTTCAACTGGAGTTCAATCACATTGAATAGTTTTCAGTGGTTAAAGCCGTCATACCCAACTTCTAAAGTTATTATGACAATGACATGCCACAGAACTAACTAGTCTGAAGTGATGAAATGTTGAGTTGTTTCAGTTTGGATGAGCATTGAACAGTATTGTCCATCATGGTAGGAGTTACTGGATTTAATTGCAAGAACTTAGAAAATAGTTCAGTGGTTAAATCCTTCATATTCAACTTCTAAAGTTAGTATAAAGATAAAATGCCACAAAATTAGTCCAAATTGATGAAATGATGAGGTGTTTCACCTTGGATGAGTATTGATCAGAACCTACTAGGTTTTGGGGTAGTTGACTATTGACCAAAGCTTCTCCATTATGGAGAATCATCACAATCTCTTGAACTTTATAAATGTAATTCGCTTATTACATCCTTCATATTCAACTTCTAAAGTTAGTATAATAAAAATTAAATGTCACAGATCTTGTTCTGATTGGTCAAAAAGGATGCATGGTCAAAACACTAGTCTCGTTTTCATTGCAGTTTTGCGCAAAACTTTATCGATATTCTGTTTTGTCGAAAAAACAATTAGACAAAAGTTTTGCAATTGTGGTGTTTCCATTAAATGAGAAATACTTTTATACAATCACATGTGAATATGTTTGTTCTCACGATAAGTCATTACAAACATGGCGGCAGTGGATGTAAACACATACTTCAGCTTTATACATACTGCTACCACAGCACTAGCGCTCATCATCAGCCATCAGAGGAGACGGCGATTTATCGAGGCTTTGGAGTGACAAGCCCCTTATACTTGGGAGCGGCTACGTATGAGGAGTTTTCGGAAAACTGTAGTCGATGATTTTACAGAAGAGCTGTGGATTCAATATTTTAGAATGACACACTCAACTTTTAATGAACTTTGTGATGCTGTGAGATCTCTAGTGGAGCCAGCTGCACATTGTCCAAGGCTTCTCCTCGTTATTCCAAATATGACACGTCATCTTCATTTTTGCTCTTTCTGTTGTTGTTTTCTTTTGCGTTGTCTTTTTCGCCAATAGAAATGTCAGGTTGTGACTCCCTTAATGCGAAAAAAGTCTGTTCAAGTGTTTCCATTACACTTTTGCGATATAAACCAATTTCGATACGACTGAAAAACCACCTCATCTTAGCACAAAAGACTTTTATCGAAATTGTCATGTTTCCATTAAGCAAATTTTTATTTTCAATTCTAATTTGCGATATTTCATGGTCAATGGAAACGCGACTACTGTGAATGAGCATTGACCAAAATCTCAAATTCAACTGGAGTTCAATCCCTTGAACTATAAAAACATTCTATGGCTTCATACCCAAGTTAGTATAATAATAATAAAATGCCACTGAGCTTTTTCGGGTGAAATATTGAGTAGCTACACCATGGATGAGCAACAAACAGAACCTGTCCATCATAGTAGGAATAACTGGAGTTTAATCACTTAAACTTTAAGGAGATTATTTAGTTGTTAACTCCTTCTTACCCAACAACTAAAGCTAGTATAATAAAGATGAAATACAACAGAGCAAGTCCTGATTGGTCTGAAGTGATAAAATGTTGGGAAGTTACACCTTGAATGATCTGCTTGTTTTTCTGTTGTTTTGTTAAAAATCAGGGCCACACTTAAAAATAAGAGTTATAAATAGCATTATCAGCATTATCAAATGTAAAAAAACAAACAAAAAAAAAAAACAAAAAATGAGAAATTATCCATCTTCCATCAGTAGCAGCCATTTTAGTCATCACCTGCCTTTTTAAAGTGAAGATATCATGCATTGTGGTGTCTGACAATAAATGGTAATTGTAACATCTGTTATAACAGTGGATAAAGCAGCATCTAACATTGGCCTTATGACATGGTCATAACATAATTATGACAATGTTACGTAACATTAAATAATATTATGTCATAAAGCATCAGTACCCTCATGTGTTGTAATGTAATCATTGTTTGTTAGATATGCATTTGAATCTAAATCTCTGGGGTCAAAGGACATGCTGTCACATCAAATCAGGTTTTCTCATTTTTTCTTTTATTATGTGCAACATCATACTGCACAGAAATATAATGCAAACCTTTGCTGAATCTCCAGTGTCTGCACTTTCCAGTTTATCTGGAGATTGTATGTGATTCACATTCAAAGCTCTGAATTTGTGATAAGAGGTTGAGATACACCTCACCTGGCTCTCATCGTTTTAAACTGACCAGTGGATACTCAGGAAATCACTGAGGACTGACCCACCCATTGGTGGATTTGTATCTCTGTCTATATGTGAAACTGACCAGTGGAGATCACAAGTTCTGACCCACATCAGAAACCCTTTCATGGGGCAGCCATGTTCTGTTGGTTAGGGATACAGTCTTGTGACCAGAAGGTTTGCTGGTTCAATCCCCTGGCAATGTCCTTGTATGTCCTCCAGACAGGTCATGACTGAAGTGCCCTTGAGTGAGGCACCTAACCCCCAACTGCTCCACCTTTAAGCTTGTATGCTCAATGCCCCACACTAGTGTTCACTAGTACAGTAGTAGTTTCACTAAACAAAGATGAGTTATAAGTGGAGGCCAAATTCTTCTGTGTGCAAGCACATTGGCCAATGATTGTGCACTTTCACTTTGACTTTCCATGGTGTTTAGGCTCAGTTTAAAAGTTAAGAGCAATTGTACACTTCAGAAATGGAGATTAATAGATTAAAAGTTAGCTTTTGTGATAGTATGTTTGTACAACCTCAGTTTGAAAAACTTTTTGTTTGGGGTGCTGCATAAAATGTAAACAAGCATACATACACAATGCAATGATTTGCAGCTCTCTTATACGCATATTTTCTTCACAGTAGAACATAGAACATGTATGTCTACATTTATATAGGATAAGTATAATAGTTCTGAGACTGAGGAGCTGAAATGTGGACCCACATACAGACCCTGAGAGTTGAAAGTGTTAAGAAGACAAGTCTTTGTACTTTTGTTTTGTTGCTTTAGGATTTGTGTCTGTGAGTTGTGACTGTAACCGGTCTGGCTTTTGTTGCCGGTAAATGAGGAACCCACCTGGCAGTGGAGGCACGTCTTTTTGATGCTGGCTCATTATTTGGCACTGCCCTGCTTACAGCTGAGCGGAGCGGAGAGAAAAAGTAAAGAGAGCGAGAGAGGGGATGCTGTGGGTGTGGGGTTTAATGTGGGTGTGTTTGTCTTTCTCTTTCTTTAAATGAGCTTAAGGTAGGTTCAGAGGCAACACTGCCACAGTGGTTGAAAGAGCTGCTGCAGTGTGCGAGAGCAACACCAGTGATTAGGGTTCTGAAAGTTCTGGGAAGCTCTGAGTACATTGTAAATATGAGCGGGAGTGATATGTCTGAGTGTTGTTGAAGCTCAAGGCTAACAGTGCCCATTATGGGGTCAGTTATGTATCGGGATACTTTTCACAGTATCATCAGTGCTTCTGCACCACTGAAAGGGTGCAAGGCTCTTAATAAAGATTGATTATCCTTGAAAAGTGCATTTTCACAGCTAAAGTTGTTTCCTCTTTCAGGCAGTTTTCCAGGCTGTTTTTGCTAGGTGCTTGCTGTGGTATTGCTATATGGTTGTTGTGGTATACCAAGTTGCTATTATGGTGTTGCTATGTTGTTGCTATGGCATACCAGGTGGTTTCTATGGTGTTAGTTGTTGGTTGCTGTGGTATTCCAGGTGTCTTTTATGGTGTTGCTATGCTGTTGCTATGTGGTTACTATGGTATCCCAGGTGGTTTCTATGGTGTTAGTTGTCGGTTGCTGTGGTATTCCAGGTGTCTTTTATGGTGTTGCTATGCTGTTGCTATGTGGTTACTATGGTATCCCAGGTGTTTGCTATGGTGTTGGTTGTTGGTTGTTTTGGTATCTCAGCTGAATTCCAGCTCATAAAAATGAGGTCGCGGGCTGAAGATTGGGCCAATATCTCATTTTATAGTACAGCCTTAGAGTATATTATTGTGGTTATACCACAGTTCTGCCATCAGTGTTTATTGTTAGATTTTAAGATAAAGTGGACAGAAAAAAATATTTATTTGTTCTACAAGGTAAAGTATTTCCTCTAACAGACACTCCGCTGCTAAAACATCATCACAAGACAATGAGTATCATTCATAATAGTCCAGGAACATCATTTCCCAATTACAGACAATAAACACACATATACTGATGTTAAAGATGGTTGAGAGTATAAACTGTGTGTTTTTTATTAAACACCACTCACAGCTGATGGGAGGTTCATTCATATATCTGTAAAGTCCAACTCCTAATGAAGCTGCTGATGCTGTATAAACTCTCCCTTTACATTTCTGATGGATCCATAAAACACTAGACACTGAATCACTCCATTGAAACTGACTTCAGTGAGCTGTAAATACATTAGAGTCGAGCTGCAGTACTGTATTTACTTTGTTTCTCTGTCTTTCCAGAGCAGTAACATCCTTGATAAGCTGGCATCATTGTTAGGTTGTGTGTGTATGTGGTGGAGTTTCAGTCATTATCGTGTAATATTGGCACTCCTAGAATGTCTCTCAGCCAATCACATTGCAGGGTCAGGACTGGTATATTGCTAAGTATATTGAATACTAAGAGTCGTTTACAAGGTTAATTGAGCTGAACTCTAAAGAAGTAATCATCAAACACTGCTGTGTATTTCTGTGTTAGACCCTCATGATTTATGAAGCTGTACTAGACAGCTTACTGTATCTCTCCACCTTAATTTCCCCTTAACAGGGACATTCACTGACCCCTTATATCCGTTAGTTCCCTGCATGGCATTGTCTCCTGCATTTCCCAGTCTACTTTTAACAATCAGGAGGAAACTGCCGAACAGCAGAGCAGATACATTCATGTCGTCTTTCTGAGAGGAGGAAAAGAAAAGAAAAAGACGAGCATCCAGCGCAGCCTGGTCAGTAAAACACATTCAGATAAGAGTCATCCTGATGGCAATGATTCAGCGAAATTCTCAGCGTTATTCATCAAAAATGACACCTGAGGAAGTGTTATCTCATCTTTTTCTTCTCTTCAGCCTTTTCTCACACACTGTAAGAGAAAAAGTTATTCTCAAAGGTCCAGCATTGGTCCTTGACTTTCTGGCTGTTTCCAGACATTACAGCATAAGAACAAAATCTCGTTGAGCATGGCTGTCAACCTATTTTGTAGGTTCTGTCTGAAGCCATGCTAGTTTTAGTTTGATGTTGATTTAAACTTGATATAAAGATCCTATTTACATTTCTGTAAAAGAGGTGGGAGGGGTGAGATGCCTGTGAGGAAGCCACACAATGCAGCAGCAGCCAACACTGCCCCCAAGTGGACAAAAAATTAACCTCACACTTACTTTTTGTTGTAATTAGTTGTGTATATAGCTTCACTTGATCTCCATTTTTACTGCCATATGTTCATATAAGGTCATATAAGTGATGTTATGCTGATGAAAGACAAAACACTATTTTTTAATGTGGTATATTAATGCAAAGTCTAAATTATTCAAAAAAACCAAGAACCTTAACATTTTAGGGAGAAAGGAGCAGATTTGTATAATTATCTGACCTTTTAAACAGTAAATTAAATAGAAACTTTTGGAGTCAGGATACGCTGAGTGGAGCCACTACAACTTTACTTAATGCGGCTGGCCATCAGAGGGTGCGACTTCTTAAAAAAAAAAAAAAAAAATTTCATTTGTAAAATAATCAATACCTACTTAGTATGTATGTGGTAAACATGCACAGTAACATGTAATATATAAAATGTATTAGTGGAAGTTAGCTTCCTGGTTCATTCTCTCTCCTCTGCGGCAACAGAAACATCACCCAGTTGGAGAAGCAGCAGCCAACCACTGACCTGCTGACACAACATTCACACAGCAACAGCAATTCAGCCAATCAGCATTGTACGAATCTGCAGCCAATCACTGACCTGCTGACAAAAGAATCATGAATAGCAACAGAAATTTAGCCAGTCATCGTCCTCAAATCTGTTGTGTAAAGGACGCTTCATTTATGACCACTGGTTAGTGTTTGAAATGGATGTAAAGGGAGATGAAGAAAGATGGCACCAGTTACACAGTACATTGTCCAAGTCACTGGGATCCACACAGAACACAGGAATAGCACCTCCTGTTGGCCACCAACACCACTTCCAGCAGACACAAACTTTTTCTTGGAGGTCTCTCATCCAAGTTCTAACCAGACCCAGACCTGCTTAGCTTCAGTGGATTTGCATGTTATGTTGCTATGGCTGAAGTTATTGACCAGTGTGCTTGCACACAGCTGCCCCATTACTGCGGGTTTCTTTAACATACTAACACTGGGTAACAACACAATCTGACACAAAGGTATTGAAGACATACTCCTCAGGTCGATCCACTTCATTGACTGGATAATGGCCCAGGTAGTCCACTGGTCCACTACCTTTTTTTCTCGTTTTCTTCTCTGTTCTTTTTATTCCACTTCTTCAGCTGTTTTGCAGCAATATGCTGCATTTCTGTCTCAAGTGACTTTTCCATTAATTAGTTTTTTTCCATCCTGTCAAATAAGCTAAAATATGAGTTTGTCAGCAGTAAACTGTGCTTAGTCTGTTGGGAGGAGTCTACGCAAGCTTAATTTTGACAAAATATTTCTCTTAACAGTACTAACTTAGCAAAAAATTAAATCCCTGAAAGCGAAATATCTATATGGAGTTGCTGCAATTTTTTTTTTCTGGTGAAAACTACAGTATCAACTGTAATATGTGTCTTTTAGTAGCCCTAAACTCTATTTGAATTTCAAATACATCTCAGTAGTTTCTCCCAGACAACAGTGAGAGCCCATGAAAATACAAATGAGACTTTTTGCTTCTGCTGTTTTGAAATGTTGCTCCTGAGAAAACAGGCCTCAGTACTTTAAAGAGTGTTGTTTTAGCTGAGATCTCAATAAAGTCTCACATTATGCTCAGACTATAACACTCATGTTTACTATAGAATATCAGTATAAACTCAACCATTTCTCTTCCAGAACTGAAGCATGTATGTCCTGCTGTTAATCTTTATGAGTGTTAGGAATCTCTCATTAGTACAGTCTCTTGAGACCTCAGTGAGCAACATTTGAGCAATAAAAATATTACTAGTTTTATCCTGAGTGTAAATGGTAAAGAATCTGATTGATATATCAGCCATCAAGTTGATTTCAACTCTTGGTGACCACTTAGATAATGTTTCTTCAGAACAGCCTGGCTTCTGTTTGGGTCTTCAGGCTTCTTAATGGCTTGTTCATGATTACTCTGATTGTATCCATCCATCTTGTTGCTGGTCCTCTTTCTCTTTTACCTTCAGCTGTTCCAGCATATCTGTCTTCTCAGGTGAACTGGTTCTTTTCATAATGTGTCCAGAATAAATGACTTTCAGTTTGATTATTAAGGCCTGACTTTGATTTTGGTCCAGGGTCCATTTATTATCCCAAAAGTCTCAAAGTTTAAAGGCATCAGTATTCTTCATGTACTGCTGTTTATTGTCCAGATTTGACATCCACCAATGTCAAAACCACAGAGAATGTTGTCCAGATTAACTCAGAAATCCCTTATTGAGACAGCAAAGCATTCATGTCATGTCCTAGACCTTAGACATTATTTGCTTTGTCTGTGAGAGGTCATAATGTTTTGGCTCATCAGCGTAAGTAGACTAGTGCACATTTTTGGTTAGAGCTGAAGGGAAATCAGGCACACTAGCCACCTGCTATGATAACACTCTAAATGGGATGCAAGAGCTTGAGCAGGAGAGAGAACAAGTGAAAGAGACAAGAAGAGAGCAAATAGGGCCTTGTTTACTATCTGATCTGTGCTATACAGGCATTTGACCTTCAACTTGTCTGGTACACCCGCCCCACATCAGCCACATCCACCTACATTCCACTGCTGCTGGTGGTCCACTCCGAAAACAAACGTCACTGTGTTTACCTGCATGAATCTGCTCCCTTTTCCCTCCTGAAACTGCATTGATTTGGGGGGAAATCATTAAATTATTAATTAATAAATAATATACAGTACCATTACATTTAATGTTGTGTTTTGAAATGTTAGAATGGAAATGAACTGGGCCCTATGTGTAACCTCAATTATAATATGCAAGATTTGTGCTATTTTACAATTTTACTGTTTACTATTTTACTAATTCTTTACTATAAGCATCACTGCTATCCCTACCATTCTCTCTCTCTCTCTCTCTGTCTCTCTCTCTCTCTCTCTCTCTCTCTCTGTCTCTCTCTCTCTCTCTCTGACCACAAAAGCCCCTCTGCACTAAACCACAATAGTGAGCTTGCACCGTTCAGAGGAAACTGTGCATATTGTCACCAAAAAATGTTATAGATGTTGATGGTGATTACAAGTAGCAGATACACCTCAGACAGTAGTAACACCAGAGGTTTTTAGTTCAATTAAACATGAAGTTTACTCAACCAATTAGTCTTTATTTATAGTATCTATTATACAATCCATTTAAATGAGAGAATATACAAGTATTTCATTATGTCAGCACATGACTATGATTATGCAGTCATATACTACATATACTAAAAGTATTGGGACATGGGTTTATTTATTGTTCCTTCCAAAACCAAGGATATTAAAAATAAGTTTATTCAGCTTATATTTTATTAATTGTCTCTATTGTGAGATAAGTGTTAGTATTGAATGGAGCATAGAACACAGTTTCACTGCTCCACAGCTCAATGCTGTGAACTTTATACCCCTCTAGCCCACCAAGCATTAGACATGGTGCCAATAGGTTCATGCTTAGTCCTAATCTATTGGCAGTACTTTTGTATAGGGACTAGACAGGCTGTATGTATTTGGACATATTGTATATATATATGATAAGTAAGTCATGCTCATCCAGTGCTTACTGTCTTGTGATATTTGATGCAACAGAAAAGTGTTAAAAGATTACGAGGCATTGTTTTGTATGCTCCAGGCCTATAATTGGTTGCACTAATGACTGCACTGATGTTAATTAATGTAATTAATGCTCTGCATCTGTACTCACTTTGCATTTAAACACATTTGGAATAGTAGCACCCTGTGTAAAAATAAGATATGCCTTGGTTGTGTGTAATGAAGAGGTGTGCTGTTGTATGCATGCATGTATGTATGTATGTGGGTGGAGGTTAGGGTTAGGGTATGTATGTATATGTGTGTTAGTTTAACACAGGATGTCAGTACTGAGCTCTGACTGCTGTGGTGTTGCTTGGGGCCGTTCAGTTTTATTTAACAAAATTGTACTTGACCTTTAGCGTCTCGTGTGTGTGACACACACACACACGAGACTCTCTGGCGAAACTGCACGTGCCCGCTATGCAACAGCATTGGACTGTGGAGTCCAATGTAGAGTACAAAACATATATTTTATATAAACTCACTGGCCACTTTATTAGGTACATATACCTTGTATTTACACACATTGTAAATATTGTTACACACATTGTCAATAAAATCAAAACTTACTGAAAGTTCACCCTTAGTAGCAGTACTGTAGTCCTCTGGACAGATGTATAAGACATTATGTTTGTCACTTTGCCAAAAGGCTTTGTTAGAGTGAGTAAAGGCACACTGCCAGCAGGACAGTCCATCTCTGCTGCTTATTAAAGGGCGGGGTGGAACATTTGGCTTCGGTCACAAATGGCTTTGCCAAAAACAAATCCCAAGCTCAGGAAGGGAGGCCGCTCGGGAGAGCCTGTGTGTGTCTTTTGGGTGGTGTATGTGTGGGTGTGTATCAGTTTTGCCCCAGTTTCAGTAAACTTGGGAAGTTTCCCGTCTTTTTTTGCCATGCTAGGATGGGAATAAATGTAAATGGTCATTTCTTCTTTGACAGGAGCTCTGCTGTGAATACCCAGCAGTCACAACATCTGCACAATATAAATCTAAGCAGGCCTGGGTCTGGTTAGTGCTTGGATAGGAGATCTCCAAAGAAAAGCTTGTGTGTCTGCTGTAAGTGGTGGACAACAGGAGGCTTTATTTTAATATATATCTTGTTGTCCTGGCTAAATGTCCCACTTCTTCATCTTCATAACCTGGCTTAGACTCTCCTCAACTCTCTGACTAATAGCTAATGTTTGCTGAGAGTTCTGCTGTGGACCAGCTACAGGTGGATGCTGATAATTGATGGATGGTGACACTGTAATGTCTGTCCTAAATGGGCAAACTTTGATTTGGCTTCTCAAAGCCATCTAATAATGTTTCTAAAAGGCTATTGATTGCTGTTTAAGTCAACTGGGTTCATAATGTAATGAGTGGATGAAAGTCGTGTTGATAAAGTGTCCATTAGGGTCAAAGCAATATGCCTAGAGGTTTTAAATACAAAGTTGTCATAGACAGAAATTTAACAGACATAAGTTTTTTTATAAAACTCTTTCCATGTGTTTTCTAGCTCTTCTAGTTTTCTATTGTTACTTGTAAGTTTACTGTTCACTTTGTGGGTTGACTGGTTGTAAAGCATGCAGCATGTGTTTCACCTTGTTAGTCAACTTCATCTCATTACCACCAATTTTACACTTATGTTTGGAATGTATGGTCAATAGACCTCATTTACATAAAATTATACCTAATTTTTTGAGTAAAAATAAGCAGAAATTCTGAATTGATTGAGTCAAAGTGGGGATGGCCAATCACATGTTAGCAAGAAACAGCAGAGCCAGTCAATGAGCTTGTGTGCTGTCTAAAGGGAAACATGCTTCAGTTTGAGCATCCATTTTCTGCTTGGTCCTAGTGCTTGACCCGTCTCCATTTAATATAGCGTAACATTGTTTTTTAATGGAAAAAATTGCAAGGGACCAAAACTGCTTTTTGAAAAAGTGCAGGGGAAATGTCTCCCCTAACCTCCCCCCCAAATTATTTCCATGACTAGGGCACATACATTGTGGTTGCTGAGGTGTTACTAGGTGATTGCTGAGATGTTGCTATGTTGTTTTTATGGTATCCCAGGTGATTGCTGAGGTGTTGTTTAGTGGTTGCTGAGGTGTTGCTAAGTGGTTGTTGAGTTGTTGATAGGTGATTTCTATGGTATCCCATGTGATTGCTGAGTACCAAGAGGCAGGTGCCATATAAATAAATTTCAGAGTGGTCACGAAGAATATGTTCTTGGCCCAGGGTGCTGACGGTCTTCCTCCTTCCTCAAGCTGCAGCATCACATAACTTGGTTATCAAAGCTAATTGAGCTTTCTGCTCCCACTGAGCGTCTTCTGAATGTGTCATTATGTTGATTAAGAATAAATCGCTGTGTTGTATGTAAAGGCCAGGCTGAGTAAAGCTCATTAATAAGTTACACATCTTATCTGATCAGCCGTGCAGAAACACCGCATGCAGATTTCATTTTCTGTACCTCCACCCTAATGAAATATTCACCAGGCGTGTGTGGGTTTTTTAACTTCGTTCAGGAACAGAACACTAAGTTAAAAAATGAATACATTAAGGTCTGCTGTTCAGATACACTGTATGTTTGTAGACACCCCTCCTAATGAATGCATTTAGCTACTGTGTGACCCACAGATTGTTGACACTCTTTCCTTCTCTCTCTCTTTGTCTCTTTCTCCGTCTCTCTCTTTCTCCCTCTCTCTCTTCTTTCTTTCTCTTTTTCTCTTTCCCTCTCTCCCACTTTGTCTTTCTTTCTCTCTTTATCTCTCTATGCTATTTTTTCTCTCTTGCTCTCTCGCTCTCTATAACTTCCTCTCCCTTTCTCTCTCTATCCCCTTTCTCCCTCATCCTCTTCTTTTTCTCTCTCTCTTCCTTTCACTGTCTTTCTCTTTGTCCCTTCCTCTTTCACTCTTTCTTACTCTCTCTCTCTCTCTCTCTCTCTCTCTCTCTCTCTCACTCTCTATCTCTCTCTGTCTCTCTCTTCACTTTCCTTCTC
>BRDA01002051.1:58674-69081 GCA_036984385.1 Crenuchus spilurus
TATATATATATATATATATATATATATATATATATATATATATATAGAGTCACCGCCTACGACCAGAAAGTTCCTCCCCTTCGAGTTAAAGCCGGATGTAGTATTTTACACAGCCAAATATATATATATATATATATATATATATATATATATATATATATATAGAGTCACCGCCTACGACCAGAAAGTTCCTCCCCTTCGAGTTAAAGCCGGATGTAGTATTTTACACAGCCAAATAAATATGCATTTAAGATGGGAGGTAACGAAAAGTTCTTTTACTAGACACTGGGACAGCATGGTTGTTCCGCAGAAAAGGTCCCTGAACAGGAGAGTTACCGGTCATATATATATATATATATATATATATATACATGTAATACGTTAAAATATACTTCTTATGTAGATGGAAAACCAGATAGAAAAGCAGTTTTGAAAACATTCTTACTTCACCGGATCATCCTGGTATCAGGGGAACTTGCTGTCTGTGTTCTTTTTCAGGGAATCAACACTAAAGCTCCAGAAGCAGGCTTCAAGCACTTATATTAAGTTTAAATGATAGATGGGCTGGAATGACTCATATTGATTTTGGTGCCTGCCACTAAAGGAACTGCATTTCATCATCCGTCTAACAATAACCATGACTAATAAATGGCCTCAGTCCCTCCTTCATTTAGCATCCTCTCCTTCTGATCACTGTTGGCGTGCTGTCGCCAGCGGATGCAGGCCCACTAGAGCAGGCAGAATTACACTCTATCTAGAGATGGAAGGATGGATAGGCTATGTATTGGTATCAGGCCAAATTTGCAACCAATAATTTTGTCAATACTAAGCTGGTAAGGTGATCCATATTTTGTGAGTTGCTGCAGCATTGTGCAAGGCTGCAGTTCCTTCTTCAACCACTAGACATGGACCTTATTTACAGCTAGCGAAGCTTGTTAGCTGTGTTCAGACTGCACACAAATCTGATTCGTTTGTCAGATGGTTGTCTGCACTATTATTTACAAGTCGTCAGATTGGACTTGCGTGTCTAGACATCTATGTGCATGGCAATGATGCAGGCATCAGTACCTATGTAGCCATATTGGTGATGTAGCTTTAATATGCAGAAGCAGGAGAGATGGAGGTGCATCATCTCGCCCTCCAAACAGTCATCTTAAGTTACAGTTTAGCAGAGATTCAGTGATGGAGGAGGCTGGTATATACTCCATTGTTCTGTTATGTAGTTATTACTCATTGTGCAGAAAGAGGTGTCATTCTGGATTTGACATGGTCTTGCTTTTATTAGACTCTGTATTGACAAGGCTTTCTACTAGATTTTGGAGCATTGCTTTGAGGACTTGATAGCATTCAGCCACAAGAGCATTTAGAATGTTGGATGATCACCACTACCACCACACCATCCCCTACTCCACCAACTCATTCCAAAAGTATTGAGAAAAACACAATTCCACAATGCTGAATGGCTTTATACCCCTCTAGCCCACATCTGGCACTAGACATGGTGCCAGTAGGTTCATCTCTATTCCTAATCTATTGGCAGTACACCTCTACAGGGACTAGGCAAGTGTATTTCACTATAAATGGTCACTGGAACTCAAATGGAACATAACTCAGCTTGCCACAACTATTGATATCTTTAACCAGGTGCCAGAACAATTTTGGAAAGCATGACCCACAAAAAACCCAGAACTGAAGATTGCTGCTTGATGGAATCCAGTGATATAGTTAAAATGTACCTGCAGAGCTTCTAGCCTCTACAGTAGTACTTTTACATGGGCTTCTTGAGGAACCTTTTATGTTTTTTGAGCCCCTCATTGGGAATTCAAGGTTTCTTTTGCAGATTTTGTGTATGAGATTTGGGAACTGTGAGGAAGATTAGTTGGGTATTGATTGGTCTTCACCTAGCATGTTTACATCTAGCTTCTTATATGATAATGCTTTTGCCTTGACATGGCTATAATTAGTTTCCATTTCAGCTTGAAGCCTCTCGTTTGTGATTACTGTTTGATGGTGACCCTTGCGTAACTCTTTTGTCATTTCTTTACTGAAATGTTTGGAAATATCGATTGTTTCTCATCCTCTAGTCAGCTATCAGATTTTGCATAATTGATGTCAACTGCAGTGGTTTTTGTCTCTTTATGGTGTCTGGGTTGTTTTCCCCTGAGTATTGTCTCTCCTTATGAGGATTTTCGGTAAGTCCTGGAGTCTTCAGGATCACTGTGCCAGAGATGTGTACAAGGATGCTAAGACCTAATTTCATTTTCTTCTGCCTTTTTGTAGATCCTCTCATTATAACCAGTAGGCACTGCATATGAAATCATCATCTGAGGAAGAATTTAGACATATTCCAAATACAGTCCAACCCACACAACATGAATAGGCCCATATATAAATAACTTTGCAAGAGCTGTTTGGCAAAAATAGCTCAGCAGCAGCTGATAATTCATATATGCACCGTTTTGCAAGCCCAGTTCCTAAGAAAGTTGGGACAGTTTGTAAATTCACTTTCACCTTTATTTAACAGGCAAAAAGACAGCTCTGACAAGCTTTAAAAATTCAATTTGTTAAATATAAATAACTGTGTGTTGCTACTGTTTTTTTCTGTTGTGGGAGCTGCTGGAAATTGAATTTCCCTGAAGGAGTTTTCGCAAAGGGATTAATAAAGTTTTTTTTGCATTTTTATTGCAAGCAGTCTGGATAGTCTTTTTCATCTTTGGTACATAGAATTTTTTTTTCTTCAAAAAAAAAACAAGCAGAAATGTGAACTTCTCTGACCACAGAACACATTTCTACTGTATTTTGGTCCATCTCAGATGACTTTGGGCTCAGAACACTCATTGGTGTTTCTAAATAAATAGTAATTTTTAAAGGGGCATCCATGGCCTGGTGGTTAGGGATCTGGTCTTGTGACTGGAAGGTTGCCGGTTCAATCCCCAGGCATTTCATGACTGAAGTGCTCTTGAGCAAGCATCTAACCTCCCAACTGCTCCCCGGGCACCGTGAATAGGGCTGCCCACTACTTTGGGCACATGTTCTCACAGCCTAATTAATGTGTTCACTAGTGTGCATTTCACTGCATGGATGGGCTAAATGCAGAGGTCAAATTCCATTGTGTGTAAGCACATTGGCCAAAAAAAATTTATGTATTTAATCAATAAATGTTTTCCTCTTTACATTATACAGATTCAGGTTGTATGTTTGATGCTCTGATGGACTGTGTTAATCTCGGTGACCTCACCTGTTAGCAGGTTACTTTTCAGTCTTATTTTGCCTCTGTTCCAACTTTTTTTAAAATGTGCTGCAGGCAACAATTTCTAAATTTGTTTATATTTCATTGTTTATATGTCATTGAAAATCTTTTGTTTGTTAAATGAAGGTTATAGAGTTGCACAATTATGGAGTCTGATATAATAACCAACAATTAACAATTGATTGATGGCAATTTGATACAATTTTAATGTAAATCATGTATGTAATGTTAATTTCATGCTAATGGTCACCAGCAGCTATTACAGCAAGTCCCAGTGTGGCCAGCAGAGGATGCTGTGGAGTCTAGTAGAAGGAACATTCACAGTAATCAGTACAAGGACACAAATCATAGAATTTTCAGCCATAATATGATAACAATTATCAGCAAATAATATATATGCTGCTGATATATTGAGCATCTCTGTTCTGACATATTAGGACAGTCTTGGTCCTCGCTGGCCACATCTGGCCTTTAATGTCACTGAGCATTGGCTACCCAGTTATTCGGAAGTCATGTGTCTTGCAGCAGGAGTATTCCTGTCCTTAGAGTGCTACTTTGAGGGAGACAAGAAAACGAACAGCTATAAATAACCACACCAAAACACTGGTGTAAATACGCTCCCTCCCGGATGTAAGTACAGGAAAGAATATTAAAGCTCTCTGAGGGAAAGCCTTCTACATTTTGGATGTACTGGATGTTCTTAGTATTTGGAAAATATCCACCTGATTCCTATTTGCTGTCTGTGTATCTGGTCATCCAGTTGTCAGGTGTAAGAAAAAGGTCAGTCAAAGGTCACTCAAAAGCCCTTTAGACGTGTACATAAGAGATAAACTCTGTATTTATACATACTCATATCAGTGCTAAGTGGGGCCGTTTTACGAGATCATAAAAATTCAGCTATAACTTGAGGTGAATGTTAAAGGGCATGGGAATGAATTTTTCACTTAATTCTGTTCAGTTTAAGTTGTTCTCTGATGTCTGCACACAAGCTATGCCACTCTGACTGGGGAGAAATATGCCCAGATGTGGTTTTAAATGCCCATTTAAACCCCTTGATTCCTTAAACAAGCCATTTTGCCTTTTATGGTGAGCTCATGAATCATTATGCAGAAAATTTTTTGGTGCCATAAAAAGGGTGGGAAATGAATGTAGCAAAGGGAAAGCTGAGAAAAAGATGGAAGATATTTTAAGACGGTTTTGCACAGTGTGCAAGAGATGAGCTGTTATGAATTAAATGGTTGGTGTGGAGACATTGCATGAATTCACATGGGAAATGAAAACTGTAATTATGGCAGCTTTGCTCTGATTGGCTGGTTTACAACACATATTCTACATATAGTCTTTATAATAATTTATTTTGGTTATTTTTCCAGTGTCCACATGGATTTGTGTTTAGTTCTTTTGGATTGCTCTTTTGTCCATTTTTCCATGTTTTTTATTACACTGATACTGTACCAGTGGTAGAAAACGGGTGGGAAATGAAAACGAATCACTCTCAAAATAAAGCTGCGGAAGAGCTGCGGAAAAACAGAGGAGAGAGAACAATTGCATGGTATGGAAGAGAAGTGCCTGAGAGAGGAGACACTTCGGGGCAGGGGCAGGGCTGTTATAAAACAGCTAAAGACATTGGAATTGGCACGTTTTACTTCAGTGTTTTGTTTATGTGGGATTTTGTGTTTGAAGAGGAGAATGCAGTGTTTGAGGGTTACCATATGCCAGTTCCATGCACCAAACTCTACTTATTTGACATTTGGTGATATGTAACGGTACCAATAGCTCAAGAAGCCATACATTAGCAAGACCATATAGGTCCACCACCAGCTGATATGATATGGGAAGCAGATTGACGTCCCATACACAGCTCATTTCCAGTACTTTGACCAGCTAACACTGATCATCTTAGATGGTGGACGCAGCATTCAGCGACTTCAAGTTTTTGTTATTTTAAAAAACAATGCTAAACACATTTACTAGTTTTTGAGACCTTCATTCAAATCTGGATGAGGTTTCAGCAGGTTGAGAGAAGTTTTGTTTAAAGAATTGACTATGCTATTAAGGTGACCATTGACTTCTAGTGTTTATTAGCTACATTAGCCTTTCAACTCCAGTTAAAAAGAAGACAAATTTGATCTACAAACTTGTCTGAGCTTATCAGCCACATCTAGAGTAAGTGGAAAAGTGTGTAAATTAGATTTTTAATCTATCCTTCATATCCTTTTTTGCAAAGTTTCACTTTGGCTAACAACATTAGCTTGTCAGCTCCAGAACTCTGCTATTAGATCAACCTGTATAGAGCAACAATGTTAGTCTCGTAACGTTGATTGAACTGTGGTTGTCCTTTCAGAGGACTTTTAGCAGTCTGTGTAACTGTGGCCTTGGGTTAAGTCAGAAGAACATCCAAATGAATCAAAGGCTCAGCACTAATTTGCTTCCAAGGAAAACTCCGGTGGCGATTATTGATTATTTGGTTAATTCTATTACCTCACGTCCACTCCTCTGTTTGTGTGGACATCTACTTTTGCTGGAGCCTGAAGAACGTCTCAGGAGCTCCACAGCTGAGACAAGGTCAGGTCTGATCAATACAGGATCAGATTCCACTGAAATTGAGTTAATGGAACCAAAAAGCACAGTGACTCTTTCGTAAGACCTGCCAAAGGC
Organism: Crenuchus spilurus; assembly: GCA_036984385.1. Lineage (NCBI taxonomy): Eukaryota > Metazoa > Chordata > Actinopteri > Characiformes > Crenuchidae > Crenuchus > Crenuchus spilurus. The sequence continues at coordinate 64,583 of BRDA01002051.1, forward strand.
AATTTCAGGACAGAGAAGAAAAAATCGGATATTAATCTTTTGATTCATTTTTATCCTCTAATTTAAATCTTCAGTCTCAAATAGAGCTCATTCTAACTCACACTCTTCTCCCTTTTCTCTCCATCTCTTCCTCTATCCCTCTTATTGCTTTCTTTTTTCTTTCACCCTCCCTATCTCCCTCTCCTGTCTCTCTTCTCTTTCCTATCTCCCTGTCTTCTCTCTCTTCTTTTTCTCTTCTTTCTCTCCTCTCGTTCTCATTCCCTCTCACTCTGCGACTCTCTCTCACTCCCTCTTTCCTACTCTCGCCCTCTTTCTTTCCTATCTCACTCTCTTTCTTCTCCAATTCTCCGGCTCTGTCTGCCTCCTTCTCCTTCTTTCTCTCTGCCACTTACTCTGTCTTCCCCCTGCTTCTCTCTCTCTCTCTCTCTCTCTCTCTCTCTCTCTCTCTCTCTGTAGAAGTGTGACTGTTTGTTGAGTCTGGAGGCGTACTCTGTGGAGCAGAAGAGGAGAGTGTGTCAGTGTTTGAGCGACAACATCGAGAAGCAGCTCCAGCTGCAGCGCAGAGAGAACTTCGGCCCACCAGAGCAGGTACGCACTCTTCTACACACTCTGCACACTCCTCTGTACACTCCACTCTGCTACACACTCCACTGCTCTACACACTCCTCTATGCACTCCTCTATACAATCAACTCCTCTACACATTCCACTGCACCACACATTCCTCTACACACTCCTTTTTGCACTCCTCTGCACACTCCTCTACACACTCTATTCTTCTACACACTCCACTATACACTCTTCTACACAGTACTCTATTCACTTCTCTATACACTACATATTAAATTCCTCTACACACTCCACTGCTCTACACACTCCTCTAGGTACGCACTCTTCTACAGACTCTGTACACTCCACTCTGCTACACACTTCACTGCTGTACACACTCCTCTATACACTCAACTCCTCTACATATTCCACTGCACAACACACTCCTCTACACACTCCTCTGCACACTCCTCTACACACTCCTCTACACACTCTATTCTTCTACACACTCCACTATACACTCTTCTACAAAGTACTCTATTCACTTCTCTATACACTACATACTAAATTTCTCTACACACTCCACTGCTCTACACACTCCTCTAGGTACGCACTCTTCTACAGACTCTGTACACTCCACTCTGCTACACACTCCACTGCTCTACACACTCCTCTAGGTACGCACTATTCTACAGACTCTGTACACTCCACTCTGCTACACACTCCACTGCTCTACACACTCCTCTATACTATCAACTCCTCTACATATTCCACTGCACAACACACTCCTCTGCACACTCCTCTACACACTCTATTCTTCTACACACTCCACTGTACACTCTTCTACAAAGTACTCTATTCACTTCTCTATACACTACATACTAAATTCCTCTACACACTCTACTGCTCTACACACTCCTCTAGGTACGCACTCTTCTACAGATTCTGTACACTCCACTCTGCTACACACTCCACTGCTGTACACACTCCTCTATTCACTCAACTCCTCTACACATTCCACTGCACAACACACTCCTCTGCACACTCCTCTACACACTCCTCTACACACTCTATTCTTCTACACACTCCACTGCTCTATCCACTCCTCTACCCACTACTTTTTGCATTCCTCTGCACACTCCTCTACACACTCTATTCTTTTACACACTCCACTATACAATCTTCTACACACTACTCTACATACTAAATTCCTCTACACACTCCACTTCTCTACACACTCCTCTACACACTCTATTCCTCTAAATACTCATCTACTTACTCCTCTACAAACTCCATTTTTCTACACACTGCACTTCACTACACACTACTCTACATATTCCATTTCTGTACACACTCCTCTACTGACTCTTCTACACACTCCATTTCTCTACATACTTGTCTACACTCGATTCCCCTACACACTACTCTACACACTCAATTCCTCCACACACTCATCTACACACTCTTCTACATACTCCACTCCTCTATACACTTCTCTACACACTCCTCTACTTACTCCACTCCTCTATACAATCCTCCACACACTCGTCTACATACTCCACTACTCTATACACTCCTTTACACACTCCTCTACAAACTCCACTACTTTATACACTCCTTTACACACACCCCTACATAACTTACTTCTCTGTACCCTCCTGTACACGCATTCACATGCTTGCTTCTCTGAATGCTTCTTCTGCTTACTTCATCTGTTTTTGATTTAAAGCTTGTCCTGAAAGTTTTACCTGACTGCTCATCAGCTCTTTAAATAATGCAAATTGGAGTTTAATTTGAAGTCTTTCTTAAATGGAGCGATGGAGTGGACTACTTCTGTTACTGTTGTGATGTTTTATTTTTAAGATGAATATGTTTAGAATTTAATAAATCTGGTTAACCCTTTAATGTCCAGGATCCGCTTACAGATCCAGACCAGGTCAATTGCATTACAAGCAGAACAGTCCACCAAACTTCAGTTTCAATTCTGAGGGATGTTGGATGTTGTAATCATGTCCCCTGCAGTTCTACACAGGAACTTTAAACTTTAAACTTATAATGCAGTGTGGGAACATGTCTGAAATGTATTGAAACACTTAAAGTGTAAAACTGTCCTCTGTAACACATTTTCACACCTTAAATATCCAGAACCTGCTTGCACAACCAGGCTTTCATTAAACATAACTCAGCCAGCTGATACTGTATGTACTGAATGATAAGACTTGAGGTTAAAATGCATTATTCTGCAGTGTGTTCAGACCTCTGCAAACAGAATGACTGTGTTTTGGCACAGTTCTGCCACAAGCTCTGAGACATGTGGTCTTTGGAATTGATAAGAAACTCCACTAAGTTGGGGACTTTCCAGATAAGCTTTGAGCAGCAGGACTGCAGATGAAGAAAAGAATCTAGAATCTGTTACCTCTGTGGACTGGACTCAGATAATAGAGATCAGACTGCATTTGCATCTAAGAATGGCCCAAAACCTCGTACCAAGGACAGCATTAGGGGAGGCTATTGTTGGGGTTCTCTCTCTTTCTTTCTCTCTCTCTCTCTCTTTCTCTCTCTCTCTCTCTCTTACTCACTCACTCACTCACTCAGATAGTTACTCCAGCAAAAACTCTTGTTTTCAGAAGAAACAATGAATGAGCAGGTGTCCCAATACTTTTGATCTGCCCTACCAAGCTTTTCTGTGTTAACTGATGAAGTACATACATACATGTACCATCTGTACAATATAGCCGGTTTGATAGCTAAGTGACCCCCTGACCACCACAGGACAGGTTATTTGAGGCTACCCTGCTTGTTGCTGTTGTTTTAGTCTGATACGTTTGTTTATTATTTAGATGTTATAGGCATGTCACTGATTTTAATGCCACTCCACTGTCCTTTTACATAATGTCTGAAATAATGAAGAGCTGTTCATTATGCTGAGGATACATGATTAGGCTGAGGCCCAGCAGCACAAGTGGCTGGTCCTATTGGATGGATGGAGTCAGGGTAAGTGTTCCTTGGAGAGGTTACCATGGACTGCAGAGCATCTACAGATTTGTGTTTATGTGTGTGTTGGGGTTGTATTTCTTTGGCGCATCCTTCACTGTGAATATGTCTGTATTCTTTGTAAATAAGCTGTAAAATCCCTGTATTGTTTTTATGACATCACACACCTGCCTAATCAGCTTAGAGGTGTTTAGCTCCACCCACTCAGGCTGACCTTATAAAGAGTGTTTAACCCATTTAGCTTTCTAAATGAAGCACAATGTACAGTAGCCAATCACAACAATACTCATTCATTTACATATATCAATATATATGCTCCGCCTACTCTTGCTAAACTGATAAAGAGTATTATCTCTCTGAATGACACACAGTGCAGAGCAGCCAATCAGAAGAAAGATCACATAAATACATAGTCACATAAACTAATCTAACTAAGAGGTCACAAGGTCACATAAACTAATTTACATCTAAGCTCTGCCTACTCATGCTCAGCTCATGGTGTTTCAGCCTAAATAACTTTCTTAATAAGTCACAATGTAGAGCAGCCAATCAGAGCAGAGTTTATTTACATCAGCATTACAGGCACAGTCACAAAAAATAATTAATTTACAAACCGGATTCCAAAAAAGTTGGGACAGTAAACAAATTGTGAATAAAAACTGAATGCAATGATGTGGAGGTGCCAACATCTAATATTTTATTCAGAATAGAACACAAATCACAGATCAAAAGTTTAAACTGAGAGAATGTATCATTTTAAGGGAAAAATATGTTGTTTCAAAATTTCATGACATCAACAAATCCCAAAAAAGTTGGGACAAGGCCATTTTTACCACTGTGTGGCCTCCCCCCCTTCTTCTTCCAACACTCAACAGACGTCTGGGGACAGAGGAGACCAGCTTCTCAAGTTTAGAAATAGGAATGCTCTCCCATTCATGTCTAATACAGGCCTCTAAC
>BRDA01002051.1:69181-84934 GCA_036984385.1 Crenuchus spilurus
TAAAACTATCAGTGTAGACAGAGCTTCTGTAATACAGGATCTAGACCAGCACTAAAACTATCAGTGTAGACAGAGCTTCTGTAATACAGGATCTAAACCAGCACTAAAACTATCAGTGTAGACAGAGCTACTGTAATACAGGATCTAGACCAGCACTAAAACAGTGTAGACAGCGCTTCTGTAATACAGGATCTAGACCAGCACTAAAACTTAGTGTAGACAGAGCTTCTGTAATAAAGGATCTAGACCAGCACTAAAACTCTTAGTGTAGACAGAGCTACTGTAATAAAGGATCTAGACCAGCACTAAAACAGTGTAGACAGAGCTTCTGTAATACAGGATCTAGACCAGCACTAAAACAGTGTAGACAGAGCTTCTGTAATACAGGATCTAGACCAGCACTAAAACTATCAGTGTAGACAGAGCTTCTGTAATACAGGATCTAGACACTCAAAATAGAGAGAAGATAGTGGTAGAAGTGAATAATGACACACAGTGACTTTCTGACCAGCTTCAAGACTGGAGACAATTGTCAACAAAGAAATAATAAGTTGATCTGTTTGATCTTTTGATGCATTTGTAGAGGGTGGAGTAGTGATGTTGGGTCATGGGTGTGATCTCCATTATGGAAAACCTTTCAGAATAAAGCTCTTCTCAAACATTCTTGTATTTTTCATGTGTTGTTTGGGCTTAAAAGGGTTCAAGAAACCTTTTAACTGACCAAAAAAAGGAGCTTTGTTTATCCACGTTCACTTCCTTTCCTTCCATTTACTCAATGAGCCATAATGAGTTCTTGCCCTGAATGAATAATAAATATGCTCCTTTCCATTGGCGCCATCAGATGCTTGTGTGGGTTAAATTAAATCAACATCCACACTCAGCAGATTAGCACCACCCAATGGCAATTATTACCGATTAATGATTATTGCTTGCAGATATTTCATGCTTTCTGGCTTACACATCTAGCTTCTGCTTTCATTGATTACTTGCAGCTCTTCCGGATGACAATCAATGAGAAACTGTTATGGTCTATGGTAGGCAGTGTCATGGGAGGAGTTTCTTTATGCTCACGTCTGCTTTTAGAGAAACTAATGGGTGAAGTGTTTGGGTATGTAAAAATAAAAACTCTTGGCTAATTTATCACTAGACATGGATCAATTTATTGATAGCTCTTGTTCAACGGATGTATTGGATGCTTCCAAACTAAGGCAAACCATCAATTGTCATTCTGTTGTTGGAGGTACATACACTGTGATTTAATTTAAAGATTTGACAGATTTTTTTCAGTGATTCTGGTTAGAAGATGGCCTTAGCCACTTATTAGTCCAGGGTTTTTCTCCAACTAACATTATATAAATGCAAAAAAAGTTAAAAATAACTCTTCAAAAATGTGTTTTATGTTTTGTAATATAATATCATATACATACAATTCGCTGTTAAGCACTAAAAACTTTAGATTTTTAGTCCCAGAAATAATTTATTTCAGGCTTCACAGCACTAAAGGGACTTTATGTAGGTTCAGCTTGTAAATCAACTTCAGCAGGACAGAAAGTTAGTGCTCAGTTCTGTTATCTGAGTGTGTTGGCTGCCTGGTGGCGATGTATCGTCAGCCGTTTGACAAGTGGCAGAGCTTGACTTCACATGCATTGGAGGAGGCCTGTTAGTCTGCACCCTCCTAGAGTTAGGGACAATACAAGTGATGGGGAGAGTCAATGAATGGGCAGGTCAATTGGCTACCAAACACATTGGAGAGAAAATCAATTTAAAAAATGAGAATATCTTTCATTTTGTGTTTAGAATTTCATTCAAACGGGTATATATTATATTTACATTCTTTACACATAAAGGCTGTGTTCACATTAGAGTCCATCCATCAATTAACTTCCTCTTAATCCTGATCAGGGTCATGGCGAGTCTCCTACCCCTTCACCATTTGCATTAGTGAACATAGCAACACATGAGACACAGTTTAATATGATGATGAGAGGTGTGACAAGGCACAGACAAGATGTAAACACAAGCATGTGGACCAAACTGTAAACAAAAGCACGTGGACTAAAACACATTGATGCTTATACTGACAACCCAACATCGCTGGTTGAAGGCAGATTTGCTACCTCTGATCTTTTTTCTCTTTAGTCTAATTAGGCATGCTGAACGACATGTAAGTCCAGTCTGCTTCAGTAACAGATGTCTCGGTGTCAGGACAAGCTGAGGATGTGTGTGTTTGACAGGACAGGTGCTGCTTTTGTCCACATCATTGACATTCCTGGCTTCAGGTTTGCTATTAGCACATCCTCTTCAGCGTTCTCCATGAGGAACCGGTTCCTGTTTCTCAGCACTGTTATTGGAGCGTACCTGCCTCATCAGGTCAATAAAGCAATCTCTTCACTGTTTATTTTGCTGGGAGGTGAAGGGCATTCAGCGAAGTGAGCTATAAATCTGCAGGCTGAAGGGGTGTCTCTGGATAAATGCATTTATGTGCAAGGACACCTGAAACCTGGACCTTTCAGAGGGACTGCTTGCAGTGCCGTGTTCATTCTTTCTACTTGGAATTCAACCCAACTTCACATTTTAAGGCAACTTACCACACTCCAACTTCAGGTTCACTCAACTCAAACTTCTCAGTTTAGTTAGATGTTCTAGTAAATTATCATTTGTAGTGTTTTAAAATGTATTTGGAATCAGCTTTGTTGCTATCTGTTGGTTTCCATCCAAACATTGCACAGATGTTTTGTGCATTTGCAAAATTTAAGCAAAAAAATGCAAATAAATCATGTCTATGGACTATAGTTATACGAAGAAAGTTTAGATGACACAGCTACCATTCATGAAGAGGCATTAAATCAAGTAAAATAGCAAGATTTATCTATTTGCTTTTTAGCAGAATCAGTTTTTCATTAATTTGTAATCTTTTATGGCTGTTGTTTGCAGTTGAGAGGCTGGACAAGCTGTAAACTTGTTTCTTTTAGTGCAGTATAGTCGACTTAAAACTTTAAGTAGAGCTGACTTTTTATTTTACAGTGTACAGTAGGACTAAAAGATGAATTTAGGCATTTTTAAATTTAAAAATTTAGACATTTGACATTTTAAATCACAATGTAAAAAGTATAATTTTCTATTATTATTATTATTATTATTATTATTATTATTATTATTATTATTGTATTGTTTATTAAAAATGCTGTCTTAAGTGGGCAGATTTAAGCCAGAGTTTGTGGATTTTTGAATCCAGGGCAAAAAAAAAACCTGTTGTAGCATCACAACCACATGTTATTGGCAATCTGACAACAGTACTTTCAGTAATATTCTGGTAGTTCTTTTTGAAAGAAAAAACAGGCCTGAAAATATTGCAATATTAGTAAAAAAAAATCATAATTAGATATTTTCACAAATCTTACAGCCCTGATGTACATTATGTGGAACAGAGCACTGTTCCTTTTCATCTTTAAGTTTCTAGACTGGGAAATAGAAGAGGGGACCTTCTTTAATTCAAAAAGCATCTTGAAAGCTTGTCCTGTTTTTCATCTACTGGGACGATGTATAAGGGAACACCAGAGACACTTGCACAAAACAGCATGGAAACCAGCTCATCAGAGAGAACAGTGGAGAGATAGAGGATTGGAGAAAAGAATGATCTGACAGTCTACTAAAGGGTACTCGTCTGGTTCCTCATCCTGATTTCCTCTGGGTCTCGGTGTTGCGCAGGAACGTGTAGCAGAGCCTAAAAATACCAGGCGCATCATGAGAGACCCCTGCCCCGAGATATGGGTCTATCTGTATGGGTTTAGGAAGCAGGGGGGTCACACGATCATGTGCTGCACATGGAAAACTGAAGCCTTGTGACTCCTCAGTTATCCTGTGAACTTTAAAATACCACAAAGCGCATCGAAGCTCAGCTGCTTTCTGATAACTCCCTTTTCATGGTAGATACTATTTTTATTTTTGTCATAGCTGTCTAACAGATATAGGAGCATGTTTGAAGAATGCAACTAATGGTTAGCCTCTTAACAGTCCAATATAAGTTTTAGGATTCTATGTCTGAATCTGCATGCCAAAATCTTCTACAGAAACTAGATTAAATAAGTACAAAATGATTTGCAATATAATAACATGCTTACAGTTTACTGCTGAACAGTAAAATGTAGGAGCTTTTTAGATTTTCTTTCAGGCAGCACTGAATGGACTTTATGTAAGTTCATCATTGTATTTGTGCCACAAGAGGTCACCCTTAAGGAGGACAGGAACTGAAACTGCTTATGAGTTTAGCCATTGGCTCACAAGTCACAAGTCAGTAGTGCTTCATGTAAATGACAGATAAATGTACTGTGGCTGAGAAGCCCCATCACGCTGCAGATTCATAAATGTGCTGCAGATTCACAAACGCGCTGCAAATACAGAAAACAGTTTAATCAAAATGACAACATGGGCACTACATTTAACAAACACGCTGCAGATTCACAAAATGCAAATTCACAAATGCAAGTTCACAAATGTGCTGCAAAACCGTTCACAACACAACGGAAGTGTTTCCGGAGAACATTAAAGGATGTTTATATATATATATATATATATATATATATATATATATATATATATATATATATATATATATATATATATATATATATATACTACCACTCAAAAGTTTGGGATCACTCAGGATTTTCCATAACAATCTATACTTTTATTTCAGAAGGGCTCTATTATTATTATTATTATTATTATTATTATTATTATTTTTATTATTTTTTATTATTATTATTTATTTATTTATTTATTTATTTTTCTAGACTATAATAAAGTCCACACATGCTGCTGCTCCAGATACAGATACAGTCTTCTTTGGTAGAAAGGTGAGGTAGGACAGTGTCAGTGTTTAGTATATATGTGTATATATATGTTTTTGTTTTGATTTGATGATAAAATCCACAAATTCTGCTGCATCAGACACTCAAACATTTATGTTAGAAGAGTGAGGTAGGACTCATGAGTCATGTCCAGTGATGTCTCACACACAATGTGTTAAACTTCTGGTGGATATACACACACACACACACACACAACCATATATCATATTTATTTTTTATATTGCCATGCTAAAAAGCCCAAAGAAAAACATAGAACAGAAGATAACAAGAAGCTGAAACATTTGCTCTGTTTAATGAAATAAATGGCTAGACATGATTGGCTTTAGCTGCTGCCATGGCTCAGCAATTTTTTGTTTACACATGGCATCACACTATATGATCCCTTATCCTTTAATGTCCCCCAGAAACACTTCCGTTGTGCTGTGAATGGTCTTGCAGCGGGTTTGTGAACTTGCATTTGTTTTGTGAATCTCCAGCGCGTTTGTTAAATGTAGTGCTCATGTTGTCATTTTGATGAAAGTGTTTTCTGTATTTGTAGCATGTTTATGAATCTGCAGCACATTTGTGAATCTACAGCATGTTGGGTCTTCTTGGCCACTGTATAAATGAGAGCCTGATAGGCAGGCGCTGGATTTCATGCACTGAAACTGATTCTTCACCTGCATTCAAATCTCTGCTTCTTTTGCTGCAATCTGAAAGTTCATTAAATGAGATGCAGAGTAGTTTGAATGTCATAAATTATGGCAAAATTTACATTTTAGATCACATCAACATTGTTCCAGAATTCGCATCTTTCAAAATGTTACCTGTTTTCATGTTTTAGTTTTAGAATATATATTGCCAACACCCATTTGGTGAATATAGCTTCATAAGCTTCATCTGAAATCTAGACTCATTTAGAGCAGGAACTAAATGAGAACTTTTTGCATGGTTGTGGCCTGAGGCGTCTTTTCTTCATAATTACATGCTTAATGAGGCTATGACGTTAGGAAGAGTAGCCACTCTTTGCCCGGACGTTTTGAGAAATGAACGCCGGCAATGGAAATGGCTAATGGAATTGTGTTCATTTTGCTAATCTGCCCCTGGCTTTTAGAAACGTGAACCCAGCAAAAGTGCCTCACAATCCAATCATGCCACACCCAGTTGATAGAGCCACTTAAGCTACAAAGCAGCATCATGAAGCCACCACCACACGAGCTGCAGTCTTTCTCAAGTTCCCAAAACTCTGTAAATATGAGCAGGGGTCTGGAACGAGAGGAAAAGAGAAGGAAACAAGACAGACATGGTTTTATATGGCTGTTAATAACAGATTCCTTCAGTCAAGAGCATGTAGTCTGTTTAAGATTCATTGGTTTTGCTTCACTTGCTTACAAGTTAAGAAGCCCACCTGGAGCCTGTCATATGCTCGGATGAAGACGCAGCTTTGGAGAGAAAGCTCTCTCTCTCTCTATTTGTCTCTCACTCCAGTCTTCAGGGAAAGTGCTGGGGAGCCAGGTGACACATCCCAACTCTGACATTTTGGCAAATAATCTCATGTTTCACTTATTTGTCAGGGAATAAATGTGTGCAGACTTGTTCTAGGGAGAGATTTCCTGTAGGAGTATTCCTGCAGACAGGAAAAGTGATGGGAATTGATTTTGAAAACCCACAAACAAAAGAGGTTTTGTTAAAATGTCTTGAGTGCTCTGACATGCATTTTGATTTGATTTTTAGGTAAAAATAATCAAAACAAAATTCATAATGGATTTAGCCCTAAATGCTGACATATTCATTCTTCAGTACTCCAAAATTAGTGATCTTCCAATATCAGTGGCTTATATCAATCATATTTAGAGTGTATGGTGGCCAATGGTCAATATTTGTTTGTTGTTTGTTATAGATTACATATGTTGACATGTATACATAGTTTGCTTGATTTGAATAGAGAATGTTTATCATTTGTGTCTTCATCTGCCTGTAGAGTGACACAAGGGGGAGCTCTAACATTGTTCTACAGCTGATAAGGCTGCCTGTGGGTATGCCTGTAAATGTGAAAAAAAAAATTGTTTACCAGCACCCTGAGCACAAGCCACTTGTTTAAAAATAATTATTTTAAATAATTGTTTTAAAACCAGCAACAATCAGCCTGATTAATCAGTCTTTCACTACTCCTGATCCTGATCCTGAACCAAATTTTCCACTTAGTAAACAGAGTTAATTTAGTAGAAGGTTAGAAAATCTGGCTTTATTGGTTTAAATACCCATGACTGAAGTCTCTCAATAGCCAATTTTGAGTCTATCAGTTAAGTTAGTTTTATGTAAATTATATATAAATGAGAAGTAGGTGCTTGATTTCATGCACTGACACTGATTCATCACCTGCGTTCAAAGGTCTGCTTATCTTGTCATCAAGACACCACACGATCTTCTGCTGGTTACTCTGCAAATCCCTGTAATGGCAGTCAATGGCCATAAAGTGATATGAATTTTAAATTACATAACATTATCTATAGTTCCACATAAAAATTGCATTTCATGAAAAAGTTCATTTATGCTCATAATTTAATTAAAAAACGTAAAATGTCATATACTGTATTTTATATTCGTTACATGTTAAGTGACATATTTCAAGCTTTGATCAAGTTGATCAGTAAAGCTTAATTCAGAAAACATTATCAAATATTAAAACAAAAAAATAAATTAAATAGTCACTGTACATGTAATGAATATAAAATATGATGGGAAACTTTTTTTTTTTAATTACAAGCATAAATGAATTTTCTCATCATATTTAAATTTTTGGAGATTAAAATATTTTTAAATATTAGTATAGTATTGGAATCACAGCCTGTTATTAATGATTAATTATCGTATCTGACCTGTACATTTGGTGCAGCTCTAATTATGGAGCAGACCTGAATAATTGGTGCATGAATATTGAGTTGAGTTGTTTAGCTTTTGTTACTGAATGTTCAGTATTTAGGTTGTCAGCAATTAATTTATATTCACACCAGTACCTGCTGTCCACATTAGTTCCTAGAGGCTATTGTGTGTTGACACTCAGATGGTGCTGTAAATGTTTCACTAAACCTTCATCGCTTATGACCTTTTTGAAGCAGTGTGGCTCCTGACATGTGGCGTGGAACAAATGGAATACTGAGAACTACCAATCAGGCATAAAAGAATACTTCAGATTGTAACAATGCATCGCTGTTCCTAGAAAAGAGCCAGCTGACAATGCGCAACTGGAAGGTCAGCTCATGAGAGAGAGGGGGGTGTGGGGGAAGAGAGTCACAGGGGATCACAGGCTGGTCTGTCGAGTCAGCGGACAGTCTCTAATGTGCTTCCATAGCAGCAGCCTTACAGTCACACTGATCATTAACAAAGGTTTTGATATCAATGCATCTGCTACAAATATGACATACACAGTTATAACAGAATATTATGACCACCTACCTAACAATAGGAATATTCACCCTTCACCTTAAACAAAAACACTGTAAATTAACAGTAAATGCTTTCAGCAGAGACAGCAGCATTTTATTGTTATTTTAGAGGGCATCTACTGTTATTTGTTTTAACAGTATTATACTGTATATTGAATTACAGTGAATGACAGTAGAATAACAATGTTTTATTGTAATTTTACAGTACATGGCAGCATGTTACTGGTATTTTAGAGTGCTTCTATTGTAATTTAACAGTAAATGAATGTATATTGAATTACACTATGAACACAACTCTCACACACAAATAAAATAGAATTTCAGAGGAATATACATCCAATAAAAGACTGTTGTACTTTATTTAAAATTCTAGTCCTGGTGATCTATCCTCCTGGACATTTCAGATATTTTTTTAAGGCTGTACAGCAAGGAAGGGACTTTATGTAGATTCATATCGCATCTCACATTTGTTTCACAATAGGGCAACCTTCAGCAGGACAGAAATTGAGGGCTCACATCTATTTGTTTGAGACTCAAACATGAATAAAGAAATAAAAAAATCAACACTTCATTTAAATAAAGATGTGACACATGGACTACTTGTAGCAGATTCCTTAATTATCCGCTCAAAATAGTCTGAAATGAACAACTAAAGTAGAAAGAAGAGGGTTTCAGCTTTTGTACTAGCACATCTATTGTGAAAATGTTTATTTTCCTTCATAATTGAATTCCAAAAATGTCATATATTATATATTCAATGTAGTAACATAATAATATTATAAGATTAAATTTTTGTTTTGTTTTAATCTTGATACTGTTTGGATAGTAATTTATTTAAACTCCAATTAAAATTTTTTAGTAATGTTATGTATAGAAAATAAGAAAGTAATACATCTCTGAATGTAAGGAATAGAAGCATGGGCAACCTTGACTTTAATGAAAGCATTTTTCCTATTTTTACAAAGCACAAAATCTAAATTTAAGCCTGAAAATGGTTTTCGTTTGCCCAGACAATGAAGATTAAAATAACAGAAGTCATGCAGTTAGAACCCACTAAATTGGTCTTAAATAATGAAATCCACAACCTCAGGCATTTCTACACTCGAAGCTGAAGAGCAAACCGCACAGTAGATTATAAGTTACACAATCCTAAAGCTGTGTTTTGTACCAAAAACAGAACTGCAAGTGCACTCATGTATACTTGAGACATACTGACAAAAAGAGAAGATGTTTGTATGCATGCTTTCCCATATTAGTGCCTGAATAGACGTCTCTGGTGTGCTTATGCAAATGCTTTTTCCAAGCTTGCCAAAGTTTTGGAGCCCCAAAAATAATACATTTAAATAAAAACAGAATGCAGTGATTTGCAATAAACCCATATTTTATTCACCATAGAACATAGAACACATTAAATGCTGAGAATGAGACATTTTACCATTTCATGAAAAATACGAATTCATGTAGAACTTGATGGCAGCAACTTCGGGTCAACTAAAGGCTGCAAAAGTGCTACTAATTAAGCAACAGCTATAAGAGCAATTTACAACTAAGTCACATGACTGGGTATAAAAAGTTTTGAGAGAGTCAGGATCTCTCAGAAGCATTCAGATAATCTGGAGAAGTCCCTTATTGAACATTGCACTTTATAGCCAAATCATGCACTCCTATTTTCTATACAATGCTGCTTTTAAGGCCTCAAATGAAGTATTGGGACACCTGCTCATCCACTGTCCAGGGAAGTCTTTCTACTAGATTTTAAAACATTACTGTGAGGATTTGATTGCAGCGACAAGAGAGTTAGTGAGGTCAGGATGTTGGATCCTTATCCTCAACTCATCCGAAAAGTGTTGGCACACTGTTCCTTTGCTCCACAGCTTAATGCAGGACCTCTAGCCCACACCTGGTATTGGAAAGTGTGCCGACAGGTTCATATTTAGTCCTATTTCCTATTCTATTGGCAGCACTTCTCTACAGGCACTAGACAAGCTGTGTGTGTGTATTTGTACATCTGTGTCAACTTAAAGTAGCTGGATGTATTCACTCAAAGGGGTGTCCACAAGCATTTGGACACATAGTGTATAAAGTTTCTTGCATTAATATTGACCTGAACTTTATCTGCTTCCCTCAGATGCTGGAGCCCAAGCTGGATGAGCGGTGTGATCCAGGGGCTCGCCGCCGCCCCTCAGAGGACGAGCGCTCTCTGGGCAGCCCATCAGATGCCCCAGCCACTACGGCCAGCAGCCCGCAGCCCAGCGAGCTCCTCACTCCTCTGGAGGAGACGCGACACCTGGTGCCTCCAACACCTCCACCTTCCACTGAAGGAGAGGACGGCAAGAGTAATGAGGGCAGTCTGAGTGAGATCTGGAAAATTGATGAAAAGGAGGACAGAGGGGATGAGGAAGAGGAGGATGTGGAAGAGGAGGTGAAGATGACTCTGGAAGAGGAGGAAGAAGAGGAAGGAGGGCAGGAAGAGGAGGAAATGTGCAATTTAGAAGAAAAGCAGCAGCTTCAGGTGGATGAAGACTATGCCTCTGAAGCCCCAGACACCAATGCACCTCCTTCTTCCTCTTCTTCATCCTTTGTCATCCCTGAACTCCGTCTGGACCGCTCTTTCAGTGCTGATGCCCTTTCCTCACCTGCGACGGATGAAGAGTACGACGAGGATGATGAAGATGAAGAGGAGGAAGAGGATGAGGAAGAGGAAGAGGACAGTGATGATAACTTCTTGGAGCGCAGAGATAGCAAACGGCGAAGTATGGTGGAGGGAGTTTCGTGCGAAAAGCATGGAGGCGCTGGAGGACTAAGTGTTCAGAACTCGCTCCGACGACGTACGCACAGTGAGGGCAGCCTTCTCCAGGACCCTCGTGGCACCTGCTTCACCTCCGACAATGCCATCAACTGCCTGGAGGCTGCAGCCACCCACAAAGGAGGCTGGACACTACCCTCACCGAAAACCCTGAAGAAGGAGCTGACAAAGAATGGAGGGTCCATGCATCAGCTGTGCATGCTGTTCTCTGGCAGAAAGGTGGGTTATAGTCTAGTACTAAAGTTTAGGTGTAGTAGTACTGCATTTTTTACAGATACAGTTCAGAATATTATTTCAATTTGATTAGATTATTTTACAGTGCAGAATTATTACTGAATTCACAAATGTGTCTGGAACCATTTGCATTACCATTCAACAGTTTGTTTTACGAATATAAAATCTATTTTTTGCAGATAAATGTATACAATGTTTCTAATTATTCTAAACGTTTAAAACTAATTGCAAAAAAGGAATAATTTGGTGATGAATGTGTCTATAGATGATTGGATAACAGTTGAGAAAGTCATCAAAATCGTCAAGAATGAGCTTACAATCAAATTAATATTCATAGTGTCTCATAATCAAGCACTAGAGACCACATCTTTTTTTTATCAAACATTTATCTATATTAATTTAATAAAAATTAATTAATAACTAGCTCATTATTGTTTATTATTTAATACAATTTACTATTTTTCACCTTTACATTCAACCTGTTGAATAGTATTTTCAATAGCAAATAGCTTGAGTATTAACACAAATACTTTGCTGAATCTCATAATAGATTCTCACATTCTTCAGTTATTGCAGGTGTATTTTTGTGTAATCACTGTGCAGTTTGTTTTACTTGGAAACATGTCCACTCTCAGGCTCTATCACATTTTAGGTACACTAAACAGATGTTCAGTTAGAGGCTGTATCTGTTGTTAGGACCACAGGTGTCCAGATATAATTTGTGTAATGGACCTTTTGTGTCTGTTGCTGTTATAACAAAACACATGTATTACATGTTACATTGGATCTTAAATATTACTATATATAATATAACGGAAAATAATTATTATATTAAATAATATGATATAATGTAATATAATGTAATATAATATAATATAATATAATGTAATATAATATAATATAATATAATATAATGTAATGTAATATAATATAATATAGTGTTATATTAAGGTTTAATGTAACAATATTTCATTTTCAGTGTAACATCTAATATAATGTTTTATATAAGTATTATTTTACCACTTGTATAGTTGCATTGGTGCAAACATTCACACCAGAAAGATGTAGTTCAGGGAAATGCATTCTCAGCTTTGTCCACTAAGAGGCGCACTTCAGCTTTCATTTCTACTGTGACTAATAGGAACCTGAACTTTCTATTCAGAGCTTTCCACCAGCTCATGAACTCTCTCCAACATCTCTGTGAACTAATTTTATCACTTGTTTGTTTGTGTACATATGCCTGCAGCCCTGAGTGTGTGTAAGGTTCAGCAAAAGAAAGGCTGAGATATTTATGACCTTTAAGTGATGCTCTTAAAGTAGCTGAGATTTACATGACCCATGAGACCTGAGTGGAGATACAGATATCAGATAGGAGACCATGCTCACCCTTCATCCAGATTCTTTAGGATCTTACAGCCTCCATTTCCCTCATATTTTAGGTTTATTCTGAGGTGCTTGTAGTGAATATTTTTTTCACAGACTGTTTTGCCTATATGCCTTTAGTGTACATACATACATACAGTACCAGTCAAAAGTTTGTAATATGTTTTATATTTTAGATTCATTAAAGTTAACACCTCTTACTTAGATGGCAGCTTTCTTGACATTTTCTCAGTCAGGTTTATGAGGTAGTCACCTGGAATGGCTTTCAGTTAACAGCTGTGTCTTGTCAAGAGTTCATGACTTGCATTTCTTGCCTCTTAATGTGTTTGAGACATCAGTTGTGTGTCTACTGTGAAAAATCTAAAATCTAAAACAATTTGATTTAACACTTAAGTTTACTTCATGATTTCTTATGTGTTCCTCCATAGTCTGGATGACTTCAGTATTAATTTACAACTTTTAGGACTTGTGTGAATATCTGATTATGCTGTAGGTCATGTTTAGGCAGAAATATATACAATTCTAAAGGGTTCATCAGCTTTAAGCACCACTGTATGTATATATTGACCAAATGTTGCTTGTTAATGGCTCAGGAGACATAATAAAGATTCTTAGGAGAATAGAGTTCATTAGGAGAAATAGCATCAAAAGGAGACCTGAGAAATATATTGCCGAGGTAAATAATGATCTTTTTCTCTGAAGACACTTCTGAGATTTGAGACTTAAAGTCTCATATATGTTTCCTTGAGAGAGAGAGAGAGAGAGAGAGATGCAGCAGGTCCAGGCTGTTTGGACCCTTAAATGGCAGTGTTAGTGTAGCAGGAGGAATGCTCTATGCTGGTGTGTGTGTGTGTTGGCTCAGTCTCGGTATGATTTTACTACCTATTGGCGTCATCAGACTCTCCAGCTGTGTGCTGTTCAGATCTCTGTACAGTACTGTAGATGCTTCCCAAATGATCCGTTAAAGGCCTTTACAGAGTAAACTGCAGCACAGCACTGATACATATCTGAGCATTCTGTCCACCTGCCTTCAGACAACAAAACACATATTTATTCACACACATCACACACAAACTCCATCCAGCTTCCAGCCAGAACATTATGATCACTATGCCAACATGGCTGATGTTCTGTTCAGGACATTAATCTTTGCTATGGTGAACAACAACACATCCATATCCAGAATGTCATTATATACTATGCTATGATATATTATACTATACTATGCTATACTATATTATACTATGCTATGCTATACTATACTATGCTATATTATACTATACTATATTATACTATATTATACTATGCTATACTATGCTATACTATATTATACTATACTATGCTATACTATATTATACTATGCTATGCTATACTATACTATGCTATATTATACTATACTATATTATACTATGCTATACTATACTATGCTATACTATATTATACTATACTATGCTATACTATATTATACTATTCTATACTATATTATACTATATACTATACTCTATAATATACTGTACTATAGAGAGAGACAGACAGACAGATAGATATGTTTGGTTCCAGGTTTTCTCCTCTCATCAATAGCACACTTGATCTCTCTCCTACTCTCTACTGTTTCTCCTTTCATCTCTCTCTCTCTCTGCCTGTTTCTCATTTGCTCCTACTGTGTATTTTTGTCTTTTTTATCTCTCCATTTCTCTCTCTGTGTTTATTTCTTTATCTCTTTGTTGCTCTCATTATCTATTACTATCTCTCTACATCTCTCACTGTCTATTTTTCTACCTCTTTCTCTTTTATTTCATCTCCCTCTCTCTCTCTCTCTAGAAGGTATTGGCCATATCGCTTAGACTTGAGGCATATAAGATTTTAAACTTACATTTAATATTACAAATCACTTCATACAGCAGGTACAGGTGTGTATGTGGAGTGTGTGAGTGTATGGACAGTCATGTTAGCTGTGTGTGTGTTTGTACTAGGGCTGGGTAACTGTTGTAAAGGCCTCTGCTCTTCAACGTCAGTATACAGGCTGACATTCTTGTGTAAATACTTCTCATTGTCTGTGCGTATGCGAGTTATAAATGAGAATGGAAAAGTCACAAATCAGCATCAGCAGGCCAGCGTAGGAGTGTGTGTGTGTGTGTGTATGTGTATGTGTGTGTCCTCTTTCCATTGCTCTGTTTAGGATGCACACTTGGCCTGGTATGTATGAATTTATAGCAGTAATGAAAAGTCACATGGCTCCCTGTGAGTGGAGGTAAATATAACAGAGATCACACAAACAGGAGCATTTAGAAATGTAACTTTAGTTTGTTATTTATCATTAAATGTGTCACTTTTAAGTACAATCATTTAACCAACTCACTCCTATTATAAATAACCTGAGCCAGGTAAATGCACTCATGTCATATAACTATGCATGACTCAGTTCGGCTGTAAAGACATCAGAATGGGCCATAAAAATCTCTCCATTGGTTCATATCTGTTTTGATGTTAATAGTGAGGTGCATTGTGGGAAACACGGTATTCCTCCTAGGCCTCCCACAAACCTTGGCAAGTGACAGAAACTCTGTTATTGTGATGCTGGTGTCCGGGGTTACAAAACAAATGTTCTGTGAGTTTAGAGAGAGGAGAGGATTAAACGCTCTCAAAGAAACAAGAGAAAATGAAAAGAAATAAAGATTGTAAATTAAAGCCAGGAGCTCA
This sequence comes from Crenuchus spilurus, assembly GCA_036984385.1. NCBI lineage: Eukaryota > Metazoa > Chordata > Actinopteri > Characiformes > Crenuchidae > Crenuchus > Crenuchus spilurus. Next base: position 84,601 of record BRDA01002051.1, read on the forward strand.
CACTGACTGACTGACCCAGCACAGAGGACCCAGCTCTCTCTCTTCCTCTCTCTCTCTCTCCTGTCTCTCTCTCTCTTCCTCTCTTTCTCTCTCTCTCTTCCTCTCTCTCTCCTGTCTCTCTCTTTCTCTCTCTCTCTCTCTCCTGTCTCTCTCTCTCTCTCTTTCTCTCTCTCTCTCTCTCTCTCTCTCTCCTGTCTCTCTCTCTCTTCCTCTCTCTCTCTCTCTTTCTCTCTCTCTCTGTCTCTCTCTCTCTCTCTCTCCTGTCTCTCTCTCTCTCCTGTCTCTCTCTCTCTCTTTCTCTCTCTCTCCTGTCTCTCTCTCTCTTTCTCTCTCT
>BRDA01002051.1:85034-122464 GCA_036984385.1 Crenuchus spilurus
ATATTGACATTTGCCATCTCCACATCATTGCATTCAGTTTTTATTCACAATTTGTTTAGTGTCCCAACTTTTTTGGAATCCGGTTTGTAGTTGCTGTAATCGCTAATGAAGAAGAACGTTCCAGATGTTCTCACTGAAGTCATCACATTGATTTAATTCCATCAGCAGCTTAGTTGATGTAACATAATGAAGTTCTGATTAACCAAACCAGGTGTTGGATGAACTACAGATAATACTGGACTGCAGAGAGACTTGGAATATCAGATGTCTTCAGATGCTCATGAATAAAAGTATTATGCCCTTTTGGACATCAATGAAATCACATCCTTTGCCCATGATGATGGTCTTACACTCTGATATAACTGACTGGTGTGCTCACTTATTTATACATGCACGTCACGTAGCATCTGTGAGTTCATTCCAAACTGTGTCTGATCATAATATTCTGATATGATGGTATATATATTAAATCCACAATATACTCGTATATGGACAGCTTCATCCTTTCATGTAGAATAATGGAGCAAAGTTCAGGATAGCCTGAAATGTTATATATGTAGAGATTTTCACCACTCTCTGAGGAATGTGTCCCCAGGGCTTCCTCGTTACCCTGGTTCTCATGTTCCAACTCTAAGTTTAGCTGGCTTTTCTTGCCACTTTTGCCCATGTTGACCTCCTGTGGGATTGTGGGTAGAGTTCTTGGGTGCTTTTCTAAAAAGGTGGAGTGCTGTGCTTGCATTTAAACAGCTACTGGGAAGCAACATGAAGGTCTACAGAAGCTAGAAATGTGGTCAAAGCTGGACACAGCCTGCTGCACACTGGAAGCTGCTTAATGGAGGAGTCCAAGCAGTTTGGAGTGAACAGTGGTGTGACCATCTTTGTTGACATGCTCGTCAACTAGTCCAGATGGATCTCTGTTCAACAACTTAATGGAAAATCCTAAAATTCACACTGTGCTCCCAGGGCTCCTGATTGCACTCTAAGGACACTAAAAGTACACTTTGTACTTGTGTCACTCCTACTTTTTCTAGGGCGGCACGGTGGCTTAGTGGTTAGCACGTTCGCCTCTCAGCACTGAGGTCTTGGGTTCGAGTCCGCATCTGAGCGGAGTTTCCATGTTCTCCCCGTGTCTGCGTGGGTTTCCTCCGGGGACTCCGGTTTCCTCCCATAGTCCAAAAACATGGAGATCAGGTGAATTGGCTACTCTAAAAAAAAAAAAAAAAAAAAAAAAAAATTACCCAGGTGTGTATGAATGTGTATGTCTGTGTATGAATGTGTGTACTCTGTCCTGGGTGATCCCCCTAGTGCTCGATGCAGTCCTCCAGGTGGACGGTCGCTTCCAGTTGAGAGTACGTTGTGCGCAATTGGCTGCCGCTTCTCGCCGGTGTGTGTGATTGAGTGTGTGTAAAAATAGAGGGTGTTGATTGTAAAGCGTCCTTGGGTTTGAGAAAGGCGCTATATAAGTGTAACAATCATCATCATCATTAACCGTGCACCTTTGGGAAAGACTACATTTTGGAGCATAACTGTTTGCATTCAGCCATAAGAGCAGTTACTAAAGGATGATCACCACCTCATCCCTAACCCATTCCAAAATGATTAGATGGAGCAGAGAGTTACACTTATATAGCGCCTTTCTAGACACCTAAGGATGCTTTACAATTGACACATTTCATACACACACTCTGGTGAGAAGTGGCAGCCAGTTGTGCAGCGTACTTTCAACCGGAAGCGGACATCCACCTGGAGGACTGCATCGAGCACTAGGGGGATCACCCAGGACAGACTGCCAACCATAACTGGGAAAATACATCCATTCACACACCAGGGTCAATTTAGAGTTTCCAATTCACCTAATATCCATGTTTTTGGACTGTGGGAGGAAACCGGAGTCCCCGGAGGAAACCAACGCAGACACGAGGAGAACATGGACTCGAACCCAAGACCTCAGTGCTGAGAGGCAAACGTGCTAACCACTAAACCACCATGCCACACCGTTCCACTGCTCCACAGCTGAATGCTGGAGGTCTTTATACCCGTCTAGTCCACCTGGCATATATATGGCTTTATACCCGTCTAGTCCATGTTTTGTCCTACTCTACTGGCTGTACCTGCCAATGGGCTAGGCAAGCTATGCATGTATTTGTACATTAACTTAAAGAAGCTAAATGTATTCATTAGAAAGGGTGTCCACAAAGTTTTGGACATATAATGGATATTTTTTTGCGCAATAAGCCCTGAACCTATGCTGGGAGTCATCTCTGTTTACTTTCTGATGAGAGGGCATTGCTCAGTGCTCTGAAAGCTTAGACACGAGCCTTTTAGAACATTTTGTGCAGGACCAAGACCTGCAACGTGACTTTATGAGGTGTTTATGAGGGGTAGCAGGACAGTTTCCGGAAATGAAAGCCGAGGCTGTTTTAACTAGCTGTATGGTACTGCAGCTTAAAATGACAAGATTGTGAAAGATTAGATTAGACATTCTATCAGTTATGCGTAATGTCATTATTTACCAATTACTCACAACATATCTGACCTCAGATATTGTGCAACCTAACCTAAACAGACTAACACTGCAGAAAGTAAGAAGTCGGCTCAAGTTCAAATGTTACTTTTTTTTTTTTTAGTTAATCCAATTTAAGGTTTGCCAACTGTTTTACACTGCATTTCTCTTTTTACGGCAGTGGTGGTGCAGCTGTCTAAGTGTTAGGAGATCGTGAGTTCAAACCCAGCTGATGCTACAGCTGTCTATAACTGGGAGTCCATGGAGGAAGACGTCTAGTGGTGCTATGTGAAGGAAAGAGAGTTGATTCAACATAACCTCACCAAACAAAAAACGAGTCACTTTGTAGTAACTTCAGGCTCCTGCAGGTGGTGCTGCATGAGGATGATCAGGCTATAAATACATGTGGGGTGTGTGACAGGATTCATAGATTGAGAAGAGGTTGTACAGTGCAGTGAATGTCTTGTCTGATGTGTCGAAAATGGGTCACAAACCAGATGTTAATGACTGGGTAAAAGAAGTGATTACATTTGGGCACCAAAGGCCAGAGTGTGAAAGAATGTGAAGCTGAATTTGCAGGTGTATGGAAGTGTGCAGTCATACAGGGTAAAAATCACAGTCTACAGGAAATATAATCTAATGGGATTATGTATGAATATTATACATACCGGTAATGTGCCTACCACCACTAGAGCAGAGATGTCCCTCACTGGGTTCAAGAAACTCCTAAAAACCGAGCTCTTCAAAGAGCACCTGCTCTAGTGATCCCAAATACTCCCCATGAGTACTGATATGCACTCAGCATTCGATATCCAAATGTTAATTCTAGTTTACTAGTACTAGTAAATACTAGTACAACTCTAGTATTATTTTTTTGCATCTGTACTTTCCCACTATTGTAAGTCGCTTTGGATAAAAGCGTCCGTTAAATGCAGTGTAATGTAATGTAATGTAATGTAATGTAATCAGTAAATGAGGTCAAAATAAGCATTAACACCCCCCCCCACTCCCCACCAAACTAAGATCAAAAGGATTATCATTACATATCTTCTTTAATGGTTTGTAATGGACGGCCATGAGTATCTAATTAACTACATAACTATCATTAAATTTGTCTACATAACTACACACTAACTTTGTTTTCTAGCTATATTAGAACGTCCATCCTTAATAAGCCAACGTCCAACTGTTACGTTTATTATATAATGATATAAATGGAGTAAAAATAAATAACAGTCTGCAAACATACCTGTGTAAACATTTGTGTGCTGTCATTTTCAACACTGTGGTTTTACACCTTGCTTTTTAACAGCATGATAAATCCTGAGGCACCTGAAAACATCAACATACAGAGGGAAAATGTTTATTTAACTGTCCATGCCAAGAACAGATACTTGTTGTCCAGTCACAGTATGAAAGCGTATCATTCTCCAGCCCTCAGGTCAGAATGGAGTGTCTGTGTACACCTACACAATGGCTCATTCTTTCTCAGCTTAGTTCTCTACCTGTAGGTTTAGGACATATATAGGCTTGTTTTTAAGCACAGTCAGGACTTAAAATGGGGTCAGACAGATGTTCTGTATGTATTATATATTAGTCTGTACATACACACCAATACACTGCCAGCATCATCAGAGCCTCGCCCCCTCTCTCTGTTAGTTTGTGCCTGAGTTTGTCTATCACGTGTCGGTATTATTTCACTGCCCACACCACCCGGTGATGTCACCGCATTGTCCACGTCTGGTTCCTCATGTGTGTTCTGATTAATGCCTTTATATATTCTCTTGTGGCCATCGTCTTTGTGAGTCATTATAGCTGTTAGATGTTCCTTACGTGGAAGCTGTCTCTGTACCTGGTTACCCTGTGTGTCTCCACCACCCCACCACAGCCAAGCATGACACACACCTCCCAGTATCACCAAAACAGCTCCAACCACTGACTCTTCAGTCTGAAGGTGTGCTGTGGTGTCTGGTGTCAAGCAGCAGGTGCTGAAAATAACTGGAGGTTGTGAGATGGAGCTGGAAGATGGAGGATGGAGTACATGCTCAATGAAAGATTTCTGACCCAGTGCTCTGCCCATAACCATGTGGGTCTTGTCATTTTTCCAATCCTCCAGTGTCCAATTAAGGTACTCCTGTGGGGGCAGCCATGGCCTAGTGGTAAGGATCTGGTCTTGTGACCAGAAGGTCGCTGGTTCAATCCCCAGACAGGAATTGACTAAAGTGCCCTTGAGCAAGGCACCTAACCCCCTAACTGCTCCCCGGGTGCCGGTGGATAAGGGCTGCCCACCGCTTCGGGCACAAATTCTCACAGCCTAGTGTGTTCACTAGTGTGTGTGTGTGTTTCACTGCACGAATGGATTAAATGCGGAGGTCAAATTCCGTTGTGTCACATTGGCTAAATTGGTTGATCTTAATCTTAAACTGGAGGCAGTGTTGATGATGAGTCTTGATTAACGTTGGCGACTTAACCATGCATCCTATATAAGATATGAGTGATGCAGTGGTGATCCCTGACACTTTCAGCATTGCTGCTGTGTTCATTCTAGAGGTTAACTGGTTCACTGTGGTGTGTTGATTGCTCTGTAACACTCACCAGAGTCATTGTTCCTCTCTGTCATTAATGGCTCGTTGGCACTGTTGCACTATTGAGAGGCACCCAACGCACAAGGAGTCCATTCTCAGTACATCTTCACTACAGCAGCTCTAGAACATCTCACAAAGTTACTGGATTCTGAGATGCTACCACCCTTCACCTGGTACCCAATTATCATGCCCTTTTGAACATCAGTCACATTGTGTCCTCCATGATGATGGGTTTACACTCTGCTACAGCTGACTAGTGTGCCGACTTATTTATACGTGCAGCAAGCACTGTCACGTGACATCTGTGCCGTCCCAGTCAGATAAAAAAAATAAATTAATATAAATATGAGTTTTATTGCTCCTCTTTTTCACAATAATACACTTAATGATCAGCAGGTAAACTCAGCCTGGAACTACGGGTCACACAAAGGGTAAAAAAAAACAAACAGAAAATGTATTAGTGTTAAGAGAAATGTCTTAAACATTAACTGATTTAATGTGTTACTAATGTGTTCATCAGTCTGGTAACTTTACAGGTGTAGTCTAGTCTAGTTTTGCCCTTTATTTGTTGGTCCTGAAAACATTCCTGTTTTTTTGTCCCAAAACGGTACAAAAACAAACCTACAAAAACTCACACACACTGCCTGGAACACCCCACCCCCGCTTGCCCATGAATCTTGGGCAGACAGCTTACTTACTGCCTGCTGACCCCCCCAACACCCCTTGCCCCTCTTTTTTCCTCCATGATCTTAGCCAATCACAATCCTCCAAGTACAGGAAGGTAACATGACTCCAGGGTCCAAGCCTGGGGCTTTAATCTTGAGCACGCTTTAGGCCAATAGCAGCAGTCACACACTCACTAGGGTCCATTTCACACACACACTGGGACTATGCTCTGGGCTTGGTGCTGAGGATTAGACCGGCTGGGGTCACACACATACTTGGACATTCCCACACACACACACTTTATACAGACACCCACCAGGACTATGGCTAGTGCTGGCAGTTAAGGATTAAGCAGGCCAGGCTTTTGGATAACTTGTGGCCTACAGATGCTTCTTTGGTTCTAGATTACTTGTCCTCCTACTCAAATGCTGGCCCGGATGGATGATGCCCACTGTTCTCCTCTTCCTCTCCCCACAGCTGAGCGCTGGTTCCGAGTGCAGCTGTGACGTGGGCCCTGACGGCACCAAGAAGAAGAAGTCCAAGAACCTGTAAGTCCATTTTTAATTCTTGGCCAGCCATCTTGCACTTGGTTCTCTTGCTAGGTTAGTAAGGACATGACTGAATGCTAGCTCTTCATCATTGGTTCTAATCTAGAACTGTTTATATGTTGCTGTCAGAACATAAACTTGTATCTGCATTTTTACTTTTTTTTCACTTTTTTTGCATCAATGGGCAATGCCAGACTAATATTGTGTTAAAGTTTCATAATATTGGACTAATTGATATGCCCCAAAATAACATTTTTACCCTGACTTGTATTAAAAGTTAAGAAGGTCTGCTCATTAGATACAGTACATGGTTTTGTGCCTACAGAAACAATCTATTTTTGACTTTTATTGTGCAAGTCGTGGATGTAAGAACTGTAGGAACTGATTGGAAATTGTCATTTTAATGGGGTTTTTTCAAAATAAAAGTTTCTAAAAACCATCCAACAACCATGTGTTGTTTTAAACCATCATTTAAAACAACACACCATTCAGTTTCTTGTCAATGGTAGCTCCTGAAACTCACACTTTATGCTATAAAGAGCTTTTTCTCACCTCAGGTTCTTCAAATGGCTTACACAGAAGTATAATGTTGACTGCTTTTTGGGTACTCTGAGCTAAATACTTGAAATTGGAGTGTCTTTTCTCTTATTTGTATCAGTGAAGTGTTTTCTTTATAAGAACATGAAAATACTAAGTACTAGAACTTTCTTTGATGGCTTATCAGATCATCAGGGTAAAATGATTGTTAGTACATCAGGAGATATCATTTCTAGACATTTTTTTTTAGTTTTTAAGCAAAAAAGGACTTATCTTGGAAGCAAATCTCAAGTGGATGATTCTCAGTTACAACCATGTTTGTACTGAGCCACACTATTGATGTACACATACCATGCTAAGCTGTGGCTGTGGTTGGAGATTATACTAATGCCTTAGGGGATTTTGACCAGCTCCAACAAGTTTAGATTTAGGGAATGATAGATTCCTTCACACTAGCAGGAAAAAATATGTTCTCATAAAAAAAAAAAAATAATAATATTAAATTGTATATATTTCATTTTAAGATATATTGCGCTAGTTAAATGCTAAATGAAATCAGTTTTGTTTCTCAGCACTCCATTTTCTTCAACTATGTTAAAACTGTTTTAAATGAATGTGTATTATAAATCATACTGCATATCAGTGTTGAAAACATGGTAGCGTGTCTTAGTTAGCTAAATGCTATCTAAAGTTTAATTTTTTTATCAGTACACTAAATTTAATCCAGAACATGTTTAAGCTATTATAAATCTCATCAGTGCTTCTTGCATAAGATGAACAGTATGTCAACTAAATGCTATCTTGCTAGCTAAATGCTAACTCAAATCAGCAATTTCCTGAATTTTCTGCAGAATTTTCTACAAAACATATTTAGTTTTAGGTTTCATCATTCCTTTTTGCGTCCATAGAAAAATATGCTAAATAATTTTTTTTAAATAAATAAAATAAAAAAATTTTTTGCTAAAGTTTTGCTAGTTAAATAACTACAATTAAATTTTCTCCACAAATTGTGTTGAGACTGTTGATTCATTAGTGCTGTTTGCATCAATTGAAGAATATGTTCAAAATGCTATCTCTTTTTAGTTAAATGCCAACTAAAATCAGATTTCTTTCTCCAAACCCAGCTTCTGAATTTCTTCCAGAATGTGTTAAAGCTGTTGTAAATGTAATCAGTGTGTGTGCCTGTTCTCACTATTCAGTATTAAGCACTACTAGATTCTAAGCCTTTATCAGTGTGAGGAGTTAAGCTGATCAGATATCTGATCTCTGCCTCTGGAGAGGTGTGAAGAGGGGGTTCAGCTTTATGTTAAGGATGCCAGCACTTCATCATTTGTTGATTCCTTCTGTGAATGCTAAGCAAAAGTCACACCTCTCTAAACAATGCACTCAGAATGGCTGACTTGCTTTGTTAAGCTTTACGATCTCTCAGTTGAAGTGGATAATGTAAGGTTAAGTCTGGTTCGTTGAATTCATTGACTCAACATGCTAACTAAAATCTTATTATTCAATAACTCATCATCTGAAATATTATAATCTTGTTGGTAGTGGACGTTTCTGAGGTCAGCATGTGTTTCCTCCAGTATTTACTGCAGTAAAGGACATATAAATTAATCAAAGTATTATGAATTTGAATTTGGCAATTCAGCTGCAAAGATTTGGAATATTACAACTGATTAAACTTGATTATAATTATAAATTACTGTATATATCAATCTATGCATGTCTACCTATCAATCTATTTTCTGTCCCCAGCAATGTCCCTGTTTTTTACTCTAAATTAAAAGCACACCATAAAGTCCTAAGAAAGACCTGGCAGTTGAGCAGAAGGGCATATGTGTTACATTCTATTCTGTTTTTGTCTGTCTGATGCCATCTACTAAGCGCTTTTACTACATGCTCACCTAGTTTTAGAGAATACTGGTGTGTAAAACTCCACCAAAATCTACTTGTAGTATAAAGTCTTAAACATCATCTCATATGTCTTCTCAGGACACCAGGGAACCCAGGGGTTAAAGCAGGGGTGCGGAACTTGAATTATATCAGGTTATAAATGAGATATGGGTTGTATAAACATCTACTTGAATGTAAGTTACCATGAGATCTACAAAATACATTAAACTGGAACTGTCCCCTCTTTATTCAATAAATAATTGGATGTTTTAACAATTTAATAACTACCAAAGTGGCAGTGTCCCTGGTTTTTATTTCAGAACTGTGGTCACCTTAGAAAAAATGGTATTCTGAGACCACCAGAATTCTGAATCAGCTAGCACCTAGCATAGGAGAACCAGCTAGCATGAACAGCAGTCTAGCAGTCTTGCACCTGGACGATTCCCAAAGGGGTCACGTGTATTTCATTGTGATTGAGGTAGTTGTACAGTAGTCACAGACAGAGTTGCAGCTGTGAACACTGTGGTGTTTCAGCTGTCACCAAGACATAGCATGCAGGTGTTTCTAGTATCTGCCCTCCAGGTCTCATCTGTGCTCTGCACCAGAAATGTTTTCTTTAGCGGCCTACAGCATTCCCTTTGAATTCATTCTTTTTTCACATCATTCAGTTTAATATGACCTATAGTACCAGTCAAATGTTTGTACACACCTTCTGGACATTGTGTTTTTTCATTATTTTAAAACTGTCTGCATTGTAGATTAATATTAAAGTCACCTAAACTATGAATAAACACATCTGTAATTATTTAGTAAACAAACAAGTAAACAAACCAGAATCTGTTTTATATTTTACATTCTTCAAAGTAGACACCTCTTGCTTAGTTGACAGCTTTTTTGGCATTTTCTCAGTCAGCTTTATGAGGTAGTCACCTGGACTGTCTTTCAGTTAACAGCTGTGTCTTGTCAAAAGTTCATGACTTGCATTTCTTGCCTCTTAATGTGTTTGAGACATCAGTTGTGTGACTACTTTGAAGAATCTAAAATCTAAAACATGTTTTGGTTTGTTTAACGCTTTGTTTACTACATGATTCCTTATGTGTTCCTTCACAATGTTGAGGACCAAACTTTTGACCGGCGCTCTCTCTCTCTCTCTCTCTCTCTCTCTCTCTCTCTCTCTCTCACACACACACACATAGACCTCCCACATACTTAACTTTCCTCTTTGTAGCTGAGTGAATCAGACTGTCTATGATGTGGTGTAAATAATTACAGTATTCATTATGGAACGTGTGGACTGTTTGTGCTGCTGAATGTGAAACTGAGTCCCATTTACTTTTTAAAGTGGATATTCATCTTATTTCACAATAACATATAATTAACAACTGATTGTGGCCGATGCCAACATCATCATCTCCCATTACAGGGAGTCTCAGAGCATCAGAGGATGCTGTATGGTCTATGAGATAAAAAATTCCAACTATGCAAACTAAAAATAGGACACAAAATAATCAGTTGCTATTTCGATATAGAACTGATAACATTTATTTATTTACTTACAGTTACATTTCTATAGTGCTTATATAGTGATGGCAGCCGGTCCGCACCAGAACACTCAGCAACTCTTAGCTATTAGAGGGGTGAGGAAAGACTAATCCAGTTGTCCCTACACTGGGACATGGGATACAAACAGAACACAGAAATCACCATTTCTAGCCAACACATAAGCTTTTCCTTGGAGGTCTCCCATCCAAGTTCTAACCAGACCCAGACCTGCTTAATGTCAGTGGATCTGTTTGATATGTTGAGGCTGAGCCTTTCAGTATAATGGTATTGATGGGTTTGCTGTTTGCTGCCATGATATGCAATGACGTGAGTAGAGTGTCATGTTGGGTTGGTGAAGTTCTGAGTAATGGAACTGAGTGATATTTAACTTTTTTTTTAATCACATTATCTTGATTGATTAATATGTCTTCAATTACTCCTCAGACTGGGCTGTTGTCACTTTGTAATGTCTTGAATATGTGAATCACGGCATCACTACAAGTCCTGACATGACCCCTACTTTGCCTAGTGGTGGCTGTTTACAATTGCCTCCCTCCATATCAATGGCTTGCCCCTTTACACACAACATTACACTGACCTCTGACTAGTGGATGTGGTTTAGGACTTACTGTGAGCTTTAAAAAAATAACAGAAGCTCATGTAACTGAATGCTACATCCACCATCTTAGACACCCGACTCAAAGCAGGTCTAGACGCTGATCTGAATCAGTTTAAGATGATTATGACTCTTATAAATACAGAAGAATCTGATCGTAGATCAGTCTTCTACAAGTGTTAAGAAGGTTGAGAGAAGTTTTGGTAAAGTTTTAGCAGTTCGTGTAAGGGGTAACACTGTTGGACCTTACATGGCAGGGCCTTCCCTGTTTTGGGCAATCACTCAACACTATACCAATAATAATTCTTGGGCTACACTCCTAACATCTACAAATGTAACCAGACATCACTCAGGATAAGAACATCTGCCAAATACATAAATGTAAATGTCTTTTTGTAAAAACGACTGGGCTGTTTAGGTGACTATTATGTTCAAATGTTTGTCAGCAGCCAAACTACTGCTTTATCTATTGTTTCCTTGGAGAAATTAGTCTGTATCAGTGTAATCTCTTTCTCCTCTCTCTTGTCTGATGTTATTTTAACCTTTTCCAGTTGACGGGTTTTTAAATGTTCTTCATTTTGATTGTCAAAGGGAGAAGATTCAGTCCAGATGTGGACAGTTTGTTGCCATAATGTTAATAGCTGCCTATCATCTGTCACAATCACGCCATAAGTAGGTCAGGAATGATAATATTAAAGTTTATATTTTCATTCCAGTATGGAGTGGCCATGCATGGTGCTGTTTCAGCCTTTATATATGCAAAATAATATATCACTTAGGTTATACTGTGCATTGTATTATAAACCATTGCTTAGGTTTTCAGAAAAGAATGTACAACAATGATCCCCCAAGGTCCCAGCAAAGCCCTTAAACATTCAACATGGTCTTCTAGTAGTGTATCTTAAAGGTTCTACACAGGCCCTTTTAAACTAGTGAATTGGCGTCCTCCCAACTCTACTGTATACAGAGCAAATCAGCCTCTATTCTGTAGTGTGAACCAGGCTTAAGTACATGTCCTGAAGACCTAACCTTGAGGAACATTATCCCAGTAACAGGAATGCTGCTGACCCAGTGATGGTCCATTAAATCTGTATTTGTATTTATGTCATACATTTTTAGACCTAATACTCTTCACAAAACCCAGACATAACATGTCAAGATTGTGGGAACTCTCTAGAATGTTCTTCTCCATTTATTTTGGTTCATTTAGTTTAAGCCAGCCATCAGCATTATAGAGATGACACGTTGGGGTGGTTTTCTTTAGGTTTTAACCCTCAGACATCACAAATTGCTATAGCTTATCGTAGCTGTATACTAATACATCTCCTAAAGTCAGAACATCATGAAAAAGTTCATTTGTGTTCATTGTGAGGTGAGACATTTCAAGTCTTTTATTGCTTTTTTGTTGATGATGTTTGAATTCATACACAGGCATATCATGCAGGAGGAGACAAGTAAAATAGACGTCACCATGATAAACTAATCCAGTTCCAACAGGACTTATGACTGCACATTAGCAACAACTGCTAGAGGTTGAATGAGTTGCAGTTTGCTATCAGAGGAGTGTTTCATAACAGGCTAGAGCTACCTCAGATAGCCCCCAGCTTCTGCATTCACAGCACTGCAATCAGAGCTGTACATCTGGCATTCCTTGACCTGCAACTCTGGACACTCACACCTTGTGTATAGTTCACTGAAATGTCTTGCAGCTCTTTAAGGAAAAGTTCAGCAAAATATGAAATATACAACATTTTCTCATTGAGACATTTGGGTTGTGTCAGAATTTTCATCTTTTGTTTTGAGTTTTGACTTCGGTCACTTGTGCTACTTTATTTTATTGTACTAGAGCATCTAGTAAAGGTAAACTGTCATATATTTTGTATTCATTACATATAAAGCAACATATGTTAAGCCTTCTTATTTTAATATTAACATAAATGTTCATGATATTTAGATTTCAGAGGTGCACTAGTATTACTTGTATTACTGAACAAGCAAATTTCAGACATTAAACACAAGTTGGCTGATTGATTAGGATTGGGATATGGAGGGAAACTAGCGTTAGTTATAGTTTAACACGTAATAGTGTTTATTGAGGTTGTTTATGGACTAATATCTCCTATTCTAGTGATTAATAGTGTTTATTGAGGTTGTTTATGGACTAATATCTCCTATTCTAGTGATTAATAGTGTTTACTGAGGTTGTTTATGGACTAATATCTCCTATTCTAGTGATTAATAGTGTTTATTGTTAGTGTGCTGGTTAATCCTGAGCCAGGGAGTGGCGAGTGCTGCCGCTTGCTCGGCCCTTCAGAGGGATTACATGGAGTCTGGCTGAGCTCACTCATGCAGAACCTCCAACCGGACCTGGCACTGGATCAGGGTGTTTGTGCATGGCTTTATTTATGCCAGGCAGAGAGTAAAATGTGGCAAAAATGCAATGTCCTGATATATATGTAGACTCAGAAAACCTCCAGTGACTGTTAAGTAGCTCTCCTGCCAATAGGGTTGAACCCTGAAGGTTGTCTTCAGTACTATTAGCTAGAGAATGTACCGGTATCAGACTGTGTTGTAATGAATGTATTTAAAGTTGTATTGACTTCACTGTCCCTGTCCTGACTTTTACATTTATTCGACTTTTTAATAAAGCTCTGTTCATTATTTACAAACTTCATAAGACAAACACATTCAGAATTGTTCATTGTTATAGACATAGTGCACAGACAATATATGCTAGAATTTCCATGTACAGTCATATATGATATGTAATAACAGATGTTTGGAAGGTGGACCAAATAACTCTAGCCCACCACTACCCCAGCACCTCCCAGTTCTTCTGACTTTCCATAACATCTCTCGTCTCAACTTCCCTTCGCATTCTTCTGTCTTTCAGAAAGGCACGAGGCTGGCTTCAAAACCAATTTCTCGAGTATCCCTCCCCTTTCTCATATACCTATATCTTAATCTTTATGTGATGGAGTGATTCCTACCACATTCCTCATTTCTCCTGTGTTCATTATAGAACTTAACTGGTCTACTGTGGTGCATTGATTGCTCTGTACCTTTTGCCGGAGTCGTCATTCTTCTCTGGCACCGGGTGCACCACTGTTATGCCATTAGGAGGCACTCAATGTACAAGCAAACCCAATCATGTGTCATCTATGACGTCTTGAGCAGAGTTCTTGGAACAGGGGTGGTCATAATGTTCTGATGTGATGTGTCATACCATAGTACTGCCATCATGTTTGTGTAAAAAAAAAATACCATAGTAATGCAATCATACAGCCATGGTAGTATATATTTGTAAGGGGAAGAAGAAAATGATTTGGAGGAAAAGAAAGAATATCTCAAAATCAAAACTCAGTCATAATACTGTTTTACTTACTTTTTTCTTCCGAATGTCACTACACTATAATTCAACCCAGTTGACCCATCTGAGTCACATGTGTCACTCATTCTGTGGCTGACCCCTGCCAGGGCCTGTGTGAATGGGCACAGCATGATGCTCTCAAAGCCCTTTTTCTGAACGTGACGGGGTCTCTCTCTCTGAGTCTCGTGTTGTTCCTGCTTTGATTAACTGTTGTGCACACACAGTGCTGACCTCAGTTGACCCTGACCTCAAAGGCATATAATTGTATGACAGTCGCTGTTCTGTCTGAGCTGTGTTGACCTTACCAATCAGTGCTATCCATTCAAGAGCCGCCGGTTAAGTCTGACCTGCTTTACTGCATTCAGATTCATTTGGCTTGTCCATGCATCACCCATAATGATGTTATTTTATAGCCACTGTTGTGATGCTAATGCTAATGCTACACTACTGAGCTGGAGGCAGGTTATAAATTAAAACTGGAAACGTAAACAAAATTAGCACCATGCTATCATTGGCATATTTACATTAAAAAAGAACTGCAGAAAATCTGATTTACACATTTACATACACTTGAGTATTCAGATTAGGGGAAACTCTGGATCTACATGACTCAGACAGTAAGTAAGTAGTGCCCTTGAGCAAGGCATCGAACCCCCAACTATCCCTGGGCTAATCTAAAAAAAAAACCCTTAATGACATTTAAGTAATCAGATAACTGCAGAAATTTGATTATTATCAGATTATTAAGTGCATGTAAACGTACTCATGTGAGGTCAAAATAAATACAATTTGAAATAAATAACACTTGAAACTCCAACAAGACAAAAACTGAGATGTATAATTTCTCATGAGATTCTGCAAAACTTGTCCAACCTAGCAACATCAATGGAAGAATGTATTTGTGGGCGGAGCATAAGTAGGTCAGTTGAAGTTTGTATGTTTACATTCAGCATTTGTGTTTCTATATATGTACTTCTGACAATTATTCTCATCTCACTGTTTTAATTTAACTAGTTGTATGCGAAAGATGTTAATATAGATATTTCTATTGTTATATTTATTTAAAAATGTAGAAATACAACAGAAGTTTTTGTTGTTCAGAATAAATATGCTGGGTGAACAATACACAACTTAAAATTCAAATTCTGTGAAAAAGTTCATTTTCATTCATAACTTAATTCAAAAAGGTAAACTCATATATTTAATTTTGAGCAATATGACTATGTAACCCTCCTGCCACAGCTTTGTCCCTGACCCCGCCTCTGTCCATGTGCCTTGTTCATTTACTTTTCCAATTCCATCCTGTCGCCTTCTTTTGTTTACATCTTCAACTTGTCTTCTTCACGTCATGTTTCCACCCCCAGCCAATTAATGTCTCGTCCATTGCACAGCCCTGCCTGCTAATCCAATGTCTAATTAAGTTTGCTTTAGAGGTTTCCTCGTGTTTCACAGTCTTGCCCCTCATTGTTTGTCTAGACATGAATGTACAGTCTACAATTGATTATTAAATTTGAGCCTTATCTGTAGTGAACACACCTCTACACCTTCAAAACCAGGTCATGGGTGATACCCGTCATATAGTGTGAGTGATTCTGAATGTCATGTAGTGTCCACTTGATATTGTTGCCAGTGATTCTGTGACCACCAGGCTTCATTTTAGAGACTACATAATACCAGTTTCACCTCAAGTCATTTGTTTTTCTGAGAACTCATCTGGGACAAGTTCTGGCACCTGGTCTAGGATATTATATTCACTAGTATGCAACTGATCCATGATCAGTGGTTCAAAAGCAGCGGCGTGGTATCCGAACAGAAGTGACATTGACCTATACCCCGAGGGATCTCGCAGCACAGCTGGTTTACTGGTTTTAAAACCCCCTCTGTCAACACGTTATTGTCCCAGGTGTGACAGCTTCCCCAGGGCACCATCATCACCCCATTCACAGACATGACTCAGTGAGCTTATTCACGTGAAAGGCTGCTGTGGTGATATTTGGCTTTGCAGATGCAGCTGTAATGTAGCAGTGCTGTAGTTGGAGGAATGTTCATATAAACAGCAGCAGGACGAACGATAACTGTAGGAAGTACAGCCCCAGCAGGCACAATGACTTTGTTAAAATGTTCTGACAATGTTGTCTACATTCTTGCAGCATTAATACAGTGTTGTGAACAGGTTCTGTGCCTGCTGGGGCTGTGAGATTTCATGGAAAATGAAATTTGGTTTACTCAGCGCTGTCGTCCTCTGTTCTATACTGTTCTATGTCTATAGCTCATTTACAAAAGTCCGTATTCTTTAAAGATTTCAAAGAGGTAGATTCACATTTGTTGTAGTAATAATAATAATAACAATGTATAAAAAATAAAGTAAAGCAAGAGGTAATATTTTATTTTATTACAACTGTAATAATGTGTACAATATATCTGTGTACAGTGTGTATATGGTTTGCATATATGTATACAGTCTGCCTGTGTGTGTATGTATACAGTATGTCTGTGTGTATAAAGCACATTTGCATGTATACAGTATGTTTGTGTGTATACAGTATGTTTATGTGTATACAGTATGTATGGTGCATATTTCTGTATTTTGCTGTGAAGAGCAGCATACAGTATGTACAGTAACAGAAAAAAATAACTATTGAACTCTTTGCTCTGCTTTCCTGAAATCTGCACAGTCTTGATCACATCCTCACACTGTACACACACTCATAGACAATACAGGAGTCCATAATGTTTAAAAGCTGACCTGTGATTGGCCAGATTGTGGTCCCGCCTCCCTGCCCCCTCCCCTGGCTTTAAAAAGGCACGGAGGCACTAGGCAGGGTTAGAGGAATGTGATCAGCCGCCCACCCTGCCCCTGAGCACCGCGCTCCGACAGCCCCCTCAGCACACACTCATGTTCCACACAATGGTGGACTTCTCTGAGAGGTACTTGGAAAGGTAGGCACCAGAAAGAAAGTTTTCACCATTTGCTTCTCTTGAGTCTGCTGTGATAGACAGATTGAGGCTGGGATGGAGACAGGGAGGGAGCCGTGGGTTTAGATTAGGACAAAAACTGAGGCTGCGTGAAGTTCACCTCTCTTGTGGGCTTGTCCATGCTGGGACTGTGCGAGAGATCCATGCAAGAACATCTGGCCTTCTGTCACCTTTCTATTTTGTTCTTTTTGGAGCCTTTGTCCTTTTTTAGACTTTTGATGTGCATTCTGTGGTATAGATGGTTGTATATAGAGGTTAGCAGAGGTTGAGATCTATTTCTTAGAAACGAAGGTTCCTAGATGGTTCCTCTACAGAGTTTCTTTAAACTTTTAAAGAGATTTTGAGCCGGTATCTCATCAATGCTAGTGTTTGCTGGATGTCCTCAGTAGATGTCTGAAAATAGTTGTGAATTATATTTCAATGCCAGTGGTGTTGCGGCCTATCTAGCTTATTCTAAACCACGATCGGGAAAAATATTGATAAATGTTTTGCAGGTGTCCAGTACTCCGGTATGCTCCAGCCTGGTCGGATTGTTATTGACACAGTAAAGTGACATTTGAAGGCTTGAGCAGGCATGCAAACACTCCAGCAGAGCTAAAGGGGGCCTCTGAGAATGCCTTCAGAAATTCATGCTCATGCACAGGCACATGGTTGAGCTTCTTTCCCTGGACTCTTCACTGGTGTAATATGGCATTATGCTGCTGTTTGTAATAGACGCAAACTCTAACAGAGGATATAGTCTAATTTAAATAGGTCTAAATACATTGGTCGTTCACACTGTGAAGTCCTCTCAACACTGGCCTTGCCTGGAATGGATTTTGGAAGTTCATCATGATCTTGAAAAGCTTCTTTTCTGAGCCTTTTCATGAATGGATGGGTGTTCAGACTCCTGATATTCCGGTTGGGCCTTCAGGCTTAAAGTCTTCATGACTCCTCTGATTATTGTATCCATTCTTCTTGTTGTTTTCCCTAAACTGATCCAAGAACGATTGTCTTTTCCAATGATCTTTTTTTAAATTAAGCACTATAGAGTATGGTGGAGGTAAATATTGATGTTGTGTATGTATCATAAAAGTACACTCTAGCGTTTATTGTAAAGTACATTCACAGTGTGTGAAAATGTTTTAATCTTATTTTAAAATACATACAACTAGACTATTTTAAAACTGTTCTAAGTAAGTTTATTAGAATGATCTCACTGTACTAGCAGATAATTCTGCTTGTTTAAAATCAGCTGTACGGTGGCTGAGAAGACCCAGCACACTGCAGATTCACAAACATGCTGCAAATACAGAAAACACTTTCAGCAAAATGACAACATGGGCACAACATTTAACAAAGATTCACAAAACAAAAGCAAGTTCACAAACGCGCTGCAAAACTGTTCACAACACAACGCAAGTGTTTCGGGAGGACATTAAAGGACGTAGGACCATATACATCATATGTAAACAGAACCTAGCCAAGGCGTGACAGCGTCTCTAATAAGCAGCAAGTTTGGTTATATTTGCTAACTATAATTATGGTTTTATTATAGGCTAATATGATCTATAATAATAGAATCTGCAGCACATTTTGTCTTCTCGGCCACCGTACATCTTCCAACATAGTGAGATCATTTGATTTAATCAAGTTACTTAGAACAATTTCATTGCATTGCTTTAAAGAACCCTCTCTGGCACCATTGTTTTAGTGAGTATCCTCGTCCAGTTGAGAGGTCAGTTGACAGTCTCAGTATGTTTCTTTTCATTGCCGGTACCTCTCCGGGACGCTCACGTTCTAAATGTCTTTCCCACTGCAAGTGTCCTGGTTTCACAGACCGAAATAGCTGTAAGTGGTGTTCAGAGAACTAATAGGGGCCGGCTGCTGAGTTGACCGGTGAGGCCTGGAGACCCCACTCGCCTTTCTCTTTTCTGCAGCTAATGGAGGGAAATGTCAGATGAGTGATAGGATCAGGGTAGACAAGCCCCATACAGGAAGAATTCTGTGGGGAAGAGGGTCATAGTATAGTTACCATGAGTAGGCAAATCGTAAGGCAAGCGTTTATATCCTATAGTGATCTTTTTCTAGAACATGAGGTCACGGCCTGGTGGAGAAGCAGCCCGGGGATGTGACTGACACAGCTCTGCTGCCTCATTGGAAAGGGATTAGAGGGAGACAGAAGGTCTTGGTTAACCTCTATTCTGATCTTAGACACAGCTGTCTGAATGGAGACGTGTGCCAGACGAGCATAACGAGCTTCTGTAAATACAACTGCTGCATGCAGGCTTCTTCTGCAACATCAGGACAAAAATATACACAACAGATATAATGCATTTAAATATATGTTCACGTTATAGCGAAGAAATACTACTCCAGATACTCCTGCGCATTTTTAGCACATAATCTGTGCAGCACATCAAAGATACTACAACCTCAAAAAACACTATTAATCACTAGAACAGGAGATATTAGTCCATAAACAACCTCAATAAACACTATTAATCACTAAAATATGAGATATTAGTCTATAAACAACCTCAATAAACACTATTAATCACTAAAATATGAGATATTAGTCTATAAACAACCTCAATAAACACTATTAATCACTAGAATAAGAGATTAGTCCATAAACAATCCAATAGACACTATTAATCATTAGAATGATTAATGAGGGAGATGTTTGTCTATAAACAACCACATTATCCTATTATATAACTTTATGAAAGTCTCCAAGCAGACAGAAAAACAAGTTGTGTGTGAGATATAGATGTATGCAATTCATGACTTGTAATCTTGCACATTTATTTGAAGATTTTTGGCTAAATTTGTCTAAAATGTTCTACAGTCTGCACTGAGAATACTTAATGCAACATTAAACCAGTTTTATTTACTTTTGCTGTAACTGTGCTGATGAAGTACATTTTATTCATGTAGAAAAGAAACATCTGAATATATTCATCGCATTAGATTCTATATTCCTCTCCTGAGGGAACATTGTTCTAACACTCTGCACATGGTGAATTAAGGCTTTAACATGCATTGAGAGTTGACCTTCGCCTGACCGTTATGAGGCTTTCATACACTGCGCTACATTAAATCCAGTTATCTGCGACTAATCGTGCTCGCTTTGTAATGAAACATGCAGTTTTGCAGTGTGCTGCGAGTGTTCACGATATCTACTACACATATCGACTAGGACATGTAACCTTGCAGGGACTATGAGTGTTCTGTGCTCTTGTCTGCTCCAGCGTTCTCTACACTGCTGAATTAAAGCCTTACAATGCATTCAGTGTTGACCGTCGCCTGACCGTGCCGGTATGAGGCTGTAACTGAAATAGCCGTCTGCTGCATATTTTCACAGGCTCGGCTATTTTACACTGAGAGAGTGAGCCGGGCTGGACCGACTCCTCCCTGAGAAGTGGACGGAGTCACAGAGAGGTGTGGAATGTATCCCATGTGAAGCACTATGCACAGAGGTGGTCAGATACCGAGCATGTGCTGCTGGAGCCTCGTTTATGATCATTATTAATGGAAATAGGCTTTGTTCTAGATAGAGAGAACACATCTTCTGCACATGTTCATGCACATTTAGTAGATGTAAAGTCAGAGACAGGAGCTCATCTGTTTATGCATGGTGTGTGCTAGTCCTTCATTGGTGATGCTGTTGGCTGGTTGGTGCACTATGTTCACCCCAGCAGTGACACTGAGGTGTTTAAAACATCAGCAGCTCTGCTGTGTCTGATCCACTCTAACACACACTAATGCACCACCACCACGTCAATGTCACTGCAGTGCTGGGAATGATCCTGATCTATGGGGTCCATAAGGTACATAATATTATGTAAATATAAAGGATTTAGTATATTTACACTGATGGCTTTTTAACCAGAGAAGTGTGTACTAGTGTAATACTCATGACAATCCAGTAGGTGGCAGCATTAGGTTTAATATAACAGTCTAAGCTCGTTCCCCTGCTGCTTTTCCACTGTAATGCACTTCAGCCACTTCCCCAAGGATCAGCAGTGCTGCAGTCTCATCATTAGCAGTATACCAACCAGGCTGTTCCCAGATCAGTCCGAGAAATCGACATTCCTCTTGTCTAAACGTCCTCTGACAGCCACACAGCATCTTTCCAGCCCCCACACAGCCCGTGCCATTGTATTGAAACCAGATCCAAGCCGTAAATTGTTTCATTACTCTCGCAAATATTTTCCAGGAGCCATAAACTGTGGAGTCTCGTGGCGGGACCCCCTCTGGTCCCCCAGCTCAAACCTCCAGCTTTTTCCACTGAAAGCCAAACGAAGCCAATCAGGCACATTCCAGTTGTCCTCTGTTGCTTTATGTGTTCTATAAAAAGCCTTTATTTTGTGCATTGACCTATTTTAGGTCTCCAAATGTGGCTTCACTGTGTTTATTTTTTAATGTTCCTGCTGCAATATTCAATTTGGCTCATCTTTTATTGTGGCCCACTTTCTCACTGAGGATTGTATTTACAATTCGGCATTTCATTAATATTGCTTAATAACTTTCTAAGCTGCTTGAAACAAGAGCACGCTTACTGTACAGCGTGTGTGAGCTCTGAGTGTGAGCTAGTGAATCCACTTCCTTAACTGCTCGACCATTTCATCGTCTTATCTTATCACAACAGATCCCAATGAAGAGGAATGAAGCAGTGCGTCAGCACCTACGTCACATCCTCTCCCCCACAGCACCCAAAATACAGCATGTTTATGGATAAATAGCATTAAGATCATTGTCAACACCTGAAAAGCTCCAGCGTAGATCTTGAGATGGTGCTAGTGTGAGAAAAGGCGTGTAGACTTGAGCACTGTTGTGGTTTCCACCACTAACTATATGGGGAGGTACTATATGGGTAGCGCTTCATTTTGATGGTCCACACTGAATTCTCCTTAGTTTAATTAGAGTCTGCAGTAAATGTTGGCTCGTAGGTTGAAACTGTAGAAATGAGGGTTCCTCACCACTGGGGTGTAGGGTTGTCATGATACCAGAATTTTGACTCCAAGACTAAGTGGAGTATCATGATACTCAATACCAAATCAGTACTCTGGCCTATAACTCATCATCCATCCATCCATCTTCTTAAATGCCCAGACCAGTTCAGCATTGCGGTGAGCCTACTACCTCTTCATTGGGCAGGGCGTTATGCTATTATAACCATAGCCAGGACAAGGCTCCAGTCCATTGCTGGGCACACATTCACACCAAGACAATTTAGAGTCAACGGTTCACCCGACCTCCTAGAGGAAACTAGAGACTCATGGGGAGAACATGGAAACCCCATGCAGATAGGGACTTAAACCCAAGACCAACTAGCTGTGAAAACAAAACTAAGGCTGGTGAGATTGTTTCTTGTACAGGTTTAATGATGTTGAGTACCTTCATCACAATCAGAAATGGACTTTATTGACCAAGCATGTCCGCACATACTTGCACCAAAAACAAATTCCTTGTATGTGCAAATAGAATAAGCCAATAAAGTCTGAGTCTGATGATGGTAATGAACTCAACACTGCGGTAGGCATCACATTACAGTCACAACCCTATGCAAAGGTCTTCAAATTACAGTCAAACTGGGGCAACTTGTTTATAAAAAGCATTGAATGTATACAATTGGCTTCCAAATTTGAGCACTGAACATTTTCGATACTTGGCATTATCATCATCAGCATTTTCTTCATAATTGCTGTCCTTCTTGGGCTCTCCCTGTTTCAGGAGACATCCGGTGCCTCTCAGCTGGCTTGTGCATTACGCATCAAAGTGACTGACTAACGTTTTATCAGCCTCTTCCATCCTGTTGACAAGATAAGAGACTAGCCTTGAGTTGCTGCACGGCCTTGGCTTTGAAACACAAAGGCAGCTCAAACACATAGTGGCATAATTGAAACATTTATGCTGTTGTTGAAGGTTCCAGTATGGAACGACCTGAAATAAACTTTGTGGCAAGGATCAGAGGAAGTCTCAGAAGCCACACATGTCGGAAGTGGCACATTTATCTCCTACGTGTTTTTATTTTGGGCTGATTACTCATCGTGGTGTTGGTCAGGCGTGAGGTTTTGGAGAGGTGAGGGATAGTCGTTGTTGTTAAAATTTTCAGCTCTGAAGTCAACAGCCAATGACGTCAAACATAGTTGTAGACTTCCTGCACAGGTTACTTGAAGAGATCAGGTGAACACAACCTCCCCCTTCAAACAGGGATTATCATAAATTCCAAATATGAGATCTGAGTAGACATATCATGTGAGCTCTGCTTCAATTAACACCCTATAGAAGACTTTTTTGGTGACATCCTAGAGACACACACACAGATAGAGGGCACCGGGGGAGCGTCCCGGGACAGGGATAGCTAGATAGATGGACAGATTTAGGAACGGTGACTGGGGAGGTCCAAAAATGGAATTGATGTCCGCTTTTGGCAATGTGGCACAGGCCAATGGGGTCTAATGAGACCGGAGGCTCGAGTAAATCCACAGTGGAAATCAGGCGAGAGGAAATGGGCGTTGAGAAAGGTTGGCCACCAAGGAGGACGAGGCACGTGAAAGAGTGTGAGGACATGTGCCTGGGGAGGGAGATTAGCCTAGCCTAGCTCCCTGGGGGGGGTGCCAAAGTGGTCAAAAGTTTGCAGAGGGGTGCAGCTGTACCCTTTTGCACCGCCTCAGGGTTGTGACCCTTTGGTGGGGGCCCTAGGGTGGCCACTGGGAGATACCTGGAGAGGATGGCGGGGTGGTGTGGAGGAAGAGAGCAGCAGTCAGTCAGTGAGATACAGCACTGAAGAAGAGGAAGAAGGGCAGGACGATAGAGAGAGAGAGAGATCAACTGGAATCTTCTAACGCCGCTTGGAGCAAGATAGCCACTGATTAAGGAGGAAATGTACATAAATATGCAATGTTTCTTTTGGGGAATTTTGGGGTGAATTTCTGGGTGTAGGATTCTGGAGGTGGAGTTACTGGTCTAGAATTTTGGAGATGGAATGTCTGGGCATAGGAATTCTGGGGATGGAATCTGAGGGAATTCTAGAGGCGGAATTCTAGGGATGAAATTCCAGAGATAGAATTCTAGAAATGGAATTCTGCAGGCGGAATTCTAGGGATGTATATCTGTGAAGATGGAACTCTGGGGACTTTTCTTTGGATTTATGGATGTGGAATGTTATGGATGTGATGTTTTGATTTGTTTCAATCAGTGAGACTCAGTACCCTTTCACCCATTTTGCTCTCTTTCTGTGTGTTTGTGTGTGTGTTTGGGTTCATGCACGTGTGCACATGTAGGGCCAAAGACATGAAGAACCGGTTGGCTTTCCTGAGGAGGAGGAATGAATCTCCTGGAAGCACTCCGGCCGGCAAGCTGGACAAGACCATGAAGTCGGTCAAGTAAGTGTTGTATGTGTGTAAGTGTTTATGTGTGTGTGATGTAAATGCATCCGCCTGCTTTCACCAGCTGGTGGTACCCTGGTCTGGGCTCACGTTTGAGTGTGTGTGTGGGCTGACAGTAGAAGTGATGGAAAAAATGTACCACGGTGTAATGTAATCACAGGGGAAGTTGACGCTCTGCATTTTTCCAAGATCGAAACTCATTCGTTTCGTCTTAATTACTCCACTTGCACTTTGCTCTATATGTACTGTTTTTGTAGCATAACAACATAGAAGTGACATCACTGCTGTAAATAAGACTCCACATAATTACTTCCATGGCTAAAGCATATCCGATCTGATAGGAAATGAGTCAAACTTCAGCTTCTTAAATGAAGCATTCACTCTAAGGGAAGCATATCTGTGAATAATGTTGCATCAATGTTGCATTTACAGCTCTGGAAAAAAGTGAAAAGAGCACTGCACATGATCAGTTTCTCTGGTTTTACTATTTATAGGTCTGTCTTTGAGGAAAAATAAATAATTCTTATTATAAAAATAACTTCATAATTTTTGTTTGATTCTATTAACATTTCTACCAACTCTAAATATTCTCATTCACGGAAAATGAAGAACTGAGCCAAAGAACCTTCAATAATGTTAACAAAACAAGTTGATATTGATTTTTTAAACAAAACAATTATTACGATTTTTAATCCATATCTGGTGAAACAGGCCTGATTTGTAGTCTTTACATTACTGTTGGGTGCCACTCTAGAGCTAAAATTCAAGCACCATCCATCGAGATTGATGACTTGTTGACTATACATCTTCCTCCTGATCATATTCCAGAGGTTTGAGGTGAGGTTCTGATTGGGCTGGACATTTGGTGTGTAACTGTGAGGCAATATTTATATCCAGATATGCTTTGATTAATATAAAAAGTCTAAACACTTACACACACACGTTGTGGCCTCCATATTGCAGTGGGTGCTGGGTGAACATATGCATGGGTGTCATTTCTTTACAACTGCTAACGTCTGTCTGATTGACCATAAACGCAGAACACAATGCTGCACTATTCCACTGCTGCTAAAGTCAATAAGGCAGCAGATGCTGTAGAGTCCTGCAGAATGAAAGAGAGCTTTACAGAGAAGGGGGTGGGGAGGTTGGGGTGGAGCCACAGCACTATTGGTCCAGCATAGACCCGCCTCCTCCCCACTCTCTGAGGTAGTATAAAAGAGGCTCTCCAGCACGGGCATTCACAGAGACTTGCACACAGAGACAAGCAGATCAGACAGACAACAGACAGACAGACGCTCACAGAGCACAGAGCGCACCAGGACTGTCTGCCAACACACACACACACACACTCAGCCTAGCGCAGAAGCACAGGGGCTTCGGATGGGTCACACAATGAGAAACCTGACAGAAATGGGCTTGCTCAAGAACCGTTCTGCTTTCATCTGCAGGCCCACACCAGAGGAGGCACTCAAGTGGGCAGAATCTCTGGACAAGCTGCTCGTCCATAAATGTAAGTGTGGCTTAAATAGTTCTTTATGTAGTTGTGATTTCTTTAGTTCATGCTATTTTATGTTGAGATTACGACCAGATTCAAATACAATTTGGAACAGTTCTATGAATAATGGGATGTATAGTAAATACACACATAAGTATATAGAAGAATAGAAGTAATATTTGGACATGTTCTATTAGACGTGATACACTTGGTGGGCTTTTCTGCTTATTTTGGTGGAATGTGATGAAGTCACACTGTTGTGTGTTCATTATGTTGCTTTGCACTGGAATGTGTGGAGAATGGGGCCACATTTTTGTGCATTAGGCATACACATGTTCAGCAGTCAGAGAATAAAAGTCTATTGGAGTCTCATATTAACTCTGGAGAGAGAAAGAGAGATAGAGGAGAGATTAACATGCTAAAAAAAGCCCCATGTGAGTATCCTATATCTGCCCTCACTGCATAATTCATAATGCTGAGTGTCTAGGCTTTGCCGTTTTTAATCCCATTCATGCTGCTGTTGACTGTAGTTTCCATTTGCAGAACACCACTAGTCAGCAGAGGCTCTATATCAGTTCTTTCTAAAAGAGTCTCATAGTGAAGCTCAATGCTGGCTTATCCACAACCGCTCATGAGAGCGGAAAGGTGCTGGTGGACGGTGGGGTGGGTCCACTTCCTCCCATTCTTGTGGCCAGTGCTTCCTTCTTGCAGCAACCGAATTCCAAAACGTGCCTGAATGCTGCATGGCTTTGCGCAAAAGCCGTCATCTCCGGTTTCCGAAAGCCACTGTAATGTCATTAAGCCATTAAGAGAGTGACTGCTTTGCTCATTCACTAATGCAAAAAGCAGCAGCACAAGGCAGGAAATGCAATTAAGGTCATAATTGAGTTGGTGCGAGGGTTAAAATGCTTCTGAATCATTACTTCACATTCATCAACACCAGTAAGCAGTGCAAGTTAAGAGGAAAGACAGGAAATGGGATTAAGTTGCAGGTCATTATTAAATAGTCCACTGCCGCCTCTTCAGAGGAGGCTGCAGTTGCCATGGTTGTTTCCGTCTAATAACACATTTCTCTTTGTCTTTTCTTTCCCCCTCCTTGCTCTCTCCATCAGATGGCCTGGCAGCGTTCAGAGCTTTCCTGCGCACTGAATTCAGTGAGGAGAATCTGGAATTCTGGTTGGCATGTGAGGACTACAAGAAGATTAAGTCGCAGTCAAAGATGGCGTCAAAAGCCAAGAAAATCTTTGCCGAGTACATCGCCATTCAGTCCTGTAAAGAGGTGAGTTCTCGTAAAAAGTTCAACATCCACAACTGTTTAACTTTTCTTGCACGTATGAATGTATAAACACTTTCCCAAATTGCTGGGCTTGAGACGGCATCAGACATCAAAAGATTCCCCTTGTGTTTGGAAAAGGACGTAGACTCCATCCAGTCAAAACATCACAATGTTGTGTCTGAATTAAAAAAGAAACTAAACTTGTCACAGTCTTGAAATAAGTACCGGTACCCACTGGCTCTTGAGCTTTCAGACTGTTGTAATCAAGGTCCTTGATCTCAATGCTTTCTCTTGAGTCTTTTACTGCATTTTCACTGACTACAGTTTCCACAAACAGGCCCTTAGAGGATGTGAGGTCATACTTACCAAATGAGTTCACATTTTGGCTCTTTGCTAAGGCTTGGCCGATACTTTTAACGCATGTTTTCACTTTCAAACTTGGAACGTTTTGTGGAAAGCGAGGCAGTGGCAGGAGCTACCAGTGGTTTCTAGAGCTAGTTCACTGGAACTGTCTATAAATATTCTTTTTAGATCATTTGGGTCCGCAGCCTATGAATAAGTGCTAAGAAACAAATGAGCTCTATAGCAATGATAGTGGGCTACAGGTTTCTAGAGTTTAAAGGATGAAAAGAACAGAAATCTTAATTGAACTTGGATCAGCAGAAGCCTTCTTTACTTCAACACTCCTGACCCTGCTTTCTTTGCTTGATTTCAGGTGAACCTGGACTCGTACACCAGGGAGCACACTAAGGAGAACCTGCAGAACATCACACGCTCCTGCTTTGACCTGGCCCAGCGGAGGATATATGGCCTGATGGAGAAAGACTCTTACCCCCGCTTCCTTCGCTCCGAACTCTACATGGACTTGGTGAACCAAAAGAAAGCGAGCACCACGTCGACAGCATCCTCGTCGTAAAGAGGATACCTGCTTTTGTTTCCCATTTTCTCCCAGAGAAAGAGACACTATAGAAACTTAGCATCGCGGAGGTTTCTTTCACTTAGAGTTTCGTTCTCATTCGCCATCCTGTCCTACGATGAGCCGAGGCAAGACAGACTTAAGGCAGAGGAAAAGACAGAGTGAGGAGCAGGATGGAGAGATGCGAGAAGAAGAGACGGCACAGCCCGTGGACGGTATCGGACAAGCGGGGGTGTCCCCATGGCGAGTGCTATTGACTTTTTTTTTGCCCTCATTCTTATTTATATTTTCTTCCACAAAATGTACTGGAGAAGGGATGGGAGGGGGAGATGTCTTCTCACGTCGACACAAAGACAGTCAGGTACTGTTTTGTCGCTTCTTAAAGTTTGGTTGGCCCATTATTTTTTCGATTTTGGCTTCCACCACCTTCTCCTCTGGTGCCACTGGTACGATCCTTTCTCACATTTATTTGCTTTCCGTTCACAATGCTCCTGGACATTTGAAGCCAGAACAAGCCATCTCTACATGGTCACGCACTTCTTCTCAAGCACAGGTCCCCAGCGAGAGACATTTTGTGGCAAACAAAAGAAAAGGAAAAGAATGGACCAAAACATTAATAGCTAAAGGACATTACTGAAGCCCTCAGAAATCAGGCATCCAAAGACTGAAAAAATAACAAAAACAAAAAAAAACGCTTGACTGTTTCTGTATAGCTAAAGCATTTCATTATAGCTCCATGTGGGGACTGAATGAGAGCATTCTCAGGACTGTATGGCACTCGACTAATGAAGCTTTCTGGCTCATTGAACCTTCCTGTTTTCCTTTGTTCTTCTTTTTTTACACATTGTCATTTTTTAACGCTTCAAACCTGCACTCCATAGATAGAACAGGAACAAGAACCAGTTCCTTTTGTTAAGACAGAAAAGGCTTTACCTGTACAAAGGTTTGCGTATTTATTTAGATCCTTGCTGGAAGTGTCAGTCAAATTGCACTCAGCTGAAACCCCGCCCCCTCACTCCTACCCCTCTTACCCTTGATCCAAGTGCAATATGTTTTATTATTTTTTGTTCATTAGCTTATCTTTTGGATAAGTTTCACTTTATATGAGCGAGACAATGGATGGAGCTCTGTATTGTTTTATTATTATTATTATTATTATTATTATCATTATTAATAATATTATTTGCAAAAACAGCAACCTGCTTGAAGACTGAGCTGCAGTTTAAGAGAGTTAAGTAGTGGACGTAAGTGAGCTATTATTCTAACTGTGCACCCCCTCGGCAGCAGGCAGCCAGGGTTTATGGATGTAAATATAATTCTTAAGAAAAAAGTAAAAGTTAAAAAAACAAAACAAAACAAAAAAAAAAAACAAAAACAAACGGTTTCGTGGAGAGACCGAGCTGTATCTATGTACATACTGAAGAGCATCAAAAAGCTATAAAATGACATGTATTGTTATCAAATGGGGAAGATGTGGGTCTCCCTCTGGTCATACACTGCTTGTAAGGAGTTTTATGAAATGTATTTTATCATTTTCACTGTTTACAACTCAACGCATCTCCTAAGATAGCAAGCGACAAAGAAAAATAGAAAACTACATTTGGTGTCATTGCAAAAAAAAACAAAAAAAAACCCATAAAATAAATAAAACATCCAACTGGTAAAATGATACATTATCTTGTCTGTGTCTTATTGCTGAACATACTTTGGGTTTGTGGTTAAGACATGAATGAAGTGCCCTTGAGCAAGTCCCAGCTGCTCCCTGGGTACCCACCACTTATCCACCCTTGTATGTGTCTGTGTGTTTACTGCATGAATGTGGTAAATGTGGAGGTCATATTCCTCTGCAAGCCCATTGGTCAGTGTGTCCCTTTCAATTTCACAGATATGGTCCAGTCTGCTGTATGATGAGAAAAGTGGTGTACCTGGGTAAACAAGCCAGAGCTTCTGTTCTAGATAACCGGCCTCAAATAGTCAAGGACGTCCCAAAGCACTCCCAAATGTACTCTGCCTGCAAACATGATGAACGAGTGAGGTCAGGAGGAAAAAAGACAGCAGAGGTGAGACAGAAGCGAGTGATAAAGCTGTAGTCTAGCAGCTGACAAAGTGAAAAACTGCCTGAGTTCAAAGTCTCTGTCTCTTCTACAACCCTCTTATCACATCCACCAGGTCTTTCCTTCTTCTGTTTATTCTGGATCGCTCTCTGTATTTATACATACATATAGGAGCAAGGCACCTAAAAACATTAATATTAGCAATAAGTGAGCTTACATATATAATAAATACAGAGCAAACAAAAATACATGTTAATTAGTTTTAGCAGCAAAGCTTGGATTCACATGTTCCTCAGCCATCACATGAACATATTAACTTTATCAGCCTGATATTTCATCACAAAGGATTTCATAACTAAACCATACACTGGGCTCCAGTCATGAGGAGAGAGCAGGAAAGGGTTAAACCAACATACTAAATGGCCTAATTCTTATTTCAATAGCTGCATATGAGTGGGTTGTCAATGCCCAGATAAACAGCTGTGTAAATCAAACTAAATCAAGATTTTCCATTGTTCTGTGTGTCTACAGTCACTGTCAGAACCAAACCTTGTATCTTGAGATAATTGAGGTAATAAGTTTATAAAGACAACATGGAGCCCATTCTTACAGAAGGTCAGCAAGAGTCATTTATTTCCTTAGAAATTAGTTTTTCTCTGTTAATACAGCTGTTGACTTTTTATTGCTCTTTTATTGAGTGTTGTTTCATTCTCACTGATTTGCTAGTGTAGTCTTTGTTTACAGCATTTAATATTTATACGCTCCAGATTTATTGGTCTGCCACTGAGGTGTATATATATATATATATATATATATATATATATATATATATATATATACACAATTTATTATTATATCACAGACTCTTCATTTTGCTTTCAAGCTTCTGCTTTTTGACCTCTGGTATGATGTCCAAGATGTGTATATGTATATATAAATCACAAAACAGACGATTGACTAAAAGGAATGATTGCATTTGAGTTCCAAAGGCCACAGTGTGAAGGAAGTAGCTGTATTTGCAGGTGTATGGAAGTGTACAGTCATACAGGTCCCAGTCTACAGTAATTT
Source organism: Crenuchus spilurus (assembly GCA_036984385.1). Lineage (NCBI taxonomy): Eukaryota > Metazoa > Chordata > Actinopteri > Characiformes > Crenuchidae > Crenuchus > Crenuchus spilurus. The sequence continues at coordinate 116,453 of BRDA01002051.1, forward strand.
AACATCAGAATTTTGGCCAAAAGACCAGGGCCCCATTTGCAGGGAGGGCCCTTGAGGAATCTGCAATTTTATGTTCCTTTAAATTTTAAAGCAAATAATATTTAATAATAGGGAGGTGGGGGTGACGGTCCTGGGAACTGCTTGTGCCACTTACAGGTTTCACAGCTTGTGAATGAAAATTTCTTCACTCTCAAGCAAGAATTGTTTTTAGAAGAACCAATTTTAGGAAAAATGACCCACAAGGAACTGCAGACCATGAACATGTGGAGCAGAGTGGCACAAGAGACACCTTGTCAATCACAATTCTAAACAGAATTGTGTAGACTGTAGACTGTGCTGCTACCTTGCTTGTAGACCTGTATGACTGTACACTTCCATACACCTGCAAATTCAGCTACTTCCTTCACACTCTGACCTTTGGCGCTTGAAACTTTGTCTTTCAGTTTCTCTCTCAAATCTGTGACTGAAACTCTTTGAAAAAACTGTCCTTCCTCCCTCTCTGCTATGTCTAGTTTGTAGACTCACATAATTAAAAGTTGAGAGAGAAGTCAGTCTCTCTCTCTCTCTCTCTCTCTCTCTCTCTCTCTCTCTCTCTCTCCACTCAGAAAACTGTTCATCCTCTACCGCCTTCTTTTTATCTTGGCTAAAGGAGATGTGAAAAATATTCCCTTCTGGTGTGAAATCTGAAAGAATGAAGGACTTCTTTGTGGTCAGCAGAATCCATTTCTTTTGGGTTTCGCTAACCAGATGGCATATTTTTTTGTCATTCATTGAACAGACATTGTAGACACAGAGCCTTTAAGTTGTACCTCTGAATGCACTGCATTAGTGTTGAGTTATCGATTACTGTTTGATAACTGCTGATCAGGTCCTGGTCTGTAAGTAATGCAGAGGTTCACATGTGAACAGCGCACCACTGTGTTTATGGAGTAATTACAGCTGATTAGATTTGCCACAATTTATTGACAATATTCATGATGTATTAGCTGGGATTTGTATTATTTATGGGTCACTTCATTTTAAAACATTTTATAAGATAAAATTACTGAGAGATTACAGCACATTGCAGAACAGTCAACTTCTGTTATTTTACTGCATCATGAAAGGGGAAATTGCCTTTAAAGGGACCCTTTAGTCATTTCTGAACTAATATCTCCTATTCTGGTGATTAATAGTGTTTATTGAGATTGTTTATGGACTAATATCTCCTATTCTGGTGATTAATAGTGTTTATTGAGATTGTTTATGGACTAATATCTCCTATTCTAGTGATTAATAGTGTTTATTGAGGTTGTTAATGAATTTATATACAAACACACATGAACATATATATACACTACCACTCACAAGTTTGGGATCACCCAGGATTTTCCATGACAATCTATACTTTTATTTCAGAAGGGCACTATAATAAAATAAAATAATAATAATAATAATTATTATTATTATTATTATTATTATTGTTTATTTATTTATTTTTCTAGACTATAATAGTCCACAAATGCTGCTGCTCCAGATGCTCGGTCTTCTATGGTAGAAAGGTGAGGTAGGACAGTGTCACTGTGTTTAGTTCACAAGTTGTTGATGGTGAGTTTAGAAGCTTTACTACAGCTGTTTAATCTCCACCAGAAGTTTAACACATTGTGTGTGAGACATCACTGGACATGACTCTGTCCTACCTCACTCTTCTAACAAACGTTTGAGTATCTGATGAAGCAGAATTTGTGGATTTTATCATCAAATCAAAAAACACAAACACAGAAATAAAAGTCCAGGTTGTCACAGATGTTCAGTTTAATGTGTGATCAGAACTTTTGAGTGGTAGTGTGTATACCTAATATTAGAATATACACGTATGCATAGGTGTGTGTGTGTTCTTCAGTACACACTTGATTACTGCAAATGGCAGTAATTTCATGTGTGCATCAGTTGCTTAGGAACCACTACTTCTGTTCTTATTCACCGAGTCTGTTCTGACATGTTTGCCCCAGTCAGGAGCTCCAGGCCCACAAGAAGGTCCACTTGCCTTCAATTTGCATTATAAGTGGTCAGTTGGACCTGAGTGCTGTCAGAAGCAGCTGTGCCTTCTTGGGTTTGGAGAAGGCCCCAGTCCCCAGGCCGTACCCACTCAGGAAGCCCTAGCAGCAGGTGGTCTCATCCATGCCGCCTGAGCCCGATTGGAGCCACAGAGGCCAGAGAGGCGACAGTAAGCCGAAGGCGGCTGTGTTTGTACTTGGCTAAGCTCGTTATTACTCCTCCGAGGATTGGCAGGATACGGCGAGGCTGACAGACAGAGAGAATAGCCTGCAGATTGGATTACAGTGTTTTTCTTGCTCTGACATTCTGGATTGGCTGGTTGCTAAAGCAGCTGCAAGTGTTTGTATAATCATGAGTATCTGCATAAGGTATAATCAGGGATTTATGTTTACATCAAATGTACACACTGAATCTGCATTAGGCCTGTATGACTAATGGCAGTGTTTGAACATATGATTTTCCTTCAGTCTGTAGGGTCTTGTGCAAAAGTTAGTGCACCCCTGGTTAAACATGTTTTTGATGTGTAGAGATGGATGATGAACTTGCATTACTAGTGTAGAGTTTTTCATTATTTAATTACTTAAACTGACATATTCTATATTAATATTTACTATATAATTATTTTTTTTCTGTTTTAATAGCAATTTAATCAAATGTCAAATTAAATATTCTAATCATTTTAGGTTTAAAAAAGCCTCAGTTTTCATGCAATTAAACAATATTTGACATTTCTGAATAAAATTATGAACACATTTGAACTTTTTCACCAGATTCTAGTTTTTTCATGTAGCAAGACAAGTTAACCCTTAAATAACCCATCTTCTATGGAGAACAAACTTCTGCACATTTTAATGCAAATTGACTCTTTATTCATCAATTTATTTCTTGACTGATTATTTAGCATATACATTAAATATATGTTTTTAATGTTTCAGTGTATACAGTCATTTCAGAATATTATGACAACCTACATAATAACCATTCTGTCAACTCAATAGTGATCTCTGACACTTTCCTGTTCATTATAGAGGTTAACTGGTCAACTGTGGCATGTACCATTTGTCAGAGTTGTTGGCATTAAAGACCCACTGGAACACCACTGTTATGCTGTTGGGAGGCACTCAATGTACAAGAAGTCCATTCTAAGTACACCTTCACTACAGCAGCTCTAGAACATCCCACAAATTTAGAGGTTTCTGAGATGTTACCACCATGCTTCATCCGTTACCCTATTATCATGCCATTTTAGACATCAGTCACATCACATCCTTTGTCCATGATGATGGTTTTACACTCTGTTACAACTGACTGGTGTGCTCACTTATTTATACATGCAGCAAACCCTGTCATGTGTCATCTGTGACATCATTCCAAACCATCATTATGTTCTGATATGACCATGTACTGGATTTATATGACATTTAAATTCTATTTAAGTAATTATTGAATAAATAATACCTACTTTGAAATGTTACAAGAGCTTTTTAAACATGATTAGGATAACAGAACCCCTCCACACTCCTGTATTTTGGTAAAAATCAGCACCTGCCACTTTGTTATTCCTGATTGTAGTATTAAGCAGGACTGGCTGTAATCCTGTGCTAGATGTGCTCACTGGGTAGCGTTTAATGGCCTGGAGCTTAGATCATGGGCACGTTTGGCATTATGTGCTTTTTGTGGCCTAAAACTCAAATAGCACCTTTAATCACCTGATTACTGAATTGTCTCTCAGCATCAGTACAGAACATTTGGTTGCCATGTGTCCCATCTTGCATGTGAGCTGCATTTAGATCATTTAATCATTTTATATCTGAATTGATAGTTGCAAAAAAAAAAAAAAAAAGGCCAAATAAATGCCAGAGGTGGGTAGAGTAGCCTAAAGTCTCGAGTTTCTCAGTAAAACTCATTAAACAATGGCCAAAGGATTAAGAATAAACCTAAAGTATCTTGAAAAAATATAAAACATCAAATAAACCTGATGTGGAATGTCTTAGAACATCACTCAGCATTTCCAAAACTTGGTGGACATCCTTTCTCATGAATGCATTCAGCTACTTTAAGCTGACAGATGGACAAATTCACACACACAGCTTGTCTAGTCCCTGTAGAGAAGTACTTCCAACAGAATACGACTAAGCATGAACCTATTGGTGCCATGTCTAATGCCAGGTGGGCTAGAGGGGTTCTCTGCTCTCTGCTCCATCCAATACTTTTGGGATGAGTTGGCAGAGTTGGGAATGAGATGGTGGAGTTTGGGAGGAGGTGTTGGAGTTGGGGAAGAGGGTGTCGAGTTTGAGAGGAGTTGGAGTTTGGGAGGAGGTGTTGAGAGTTGGGAATGAGATGGTGGAGTTGGGGAGGAGTTGGTGGAGTTTGGGAGGAGGTGTTGGAGTTTGGGAGGAGGTGTTGGAGTTTGGGAGGAGGTGTTGGAGTTTGAGAGGAGGTGTTGGAGTTGGGGAAGAGGGTGTCGGAGTTTGAGAGGAGGTGTTGGAGTTTGGGAGGAGGTGTTGGAGTTTGGGAGGAGGTGTTGGAGTTTGGGAGGAGGTGTTGGAGTTTGGGAGGAGGGTGTCGAGTTTGAGAGGAGTTGGAGTTTGGGAGGAGGTGTTGAGAGTTGGGAATGAGATGGTGGAGTTGGGGAGGAGTTTGTGTAGTTGGGAATGAGGTATGATGATGTATGTGTGTCGTAAAGCACTTTTGTGATGACTTTTGTGAAGCGTTTTTATTTTAAAGTCAGAGTATTGATGTGCTTTAAATTTTGTGATAATACACTTGGCATTGAAGTCAAAACTCTGATATCATAAAAATCCTACTATCCATGTCTATTGAGATGCAAAATCAATTGGAAAACAAAAATTACCCAAACTAAAGTTGGAGGTTATTTATAGTGTTTGCTGCAGGGAAAGTCGGGGAGAGTCTCATGACTCAGGTACCAAAACAGAACAGCTTCAACATCTTTGTGCTTGATTTCAAAGAGCTGCTTTACAGACGATCCCACACAGATGTCTGGATCATGTTCAGACAGACAGAGTCTGATCATCTGCTGTAAAAGTCTCAAGCTTTTAAAAATATTTGGAAATTGTAATTTGTTCTTTTTAGCTCCAGCAAATGCTATGATTTACGGAGGCGGTGGATACATGGGTCTATCAGTAGTGGACACCTTCAGGGACACTAGATGGTTGGATGGACAGACAGACAGACAGGTGTAGTGTAAAGTTCAGCAGTGCTAGGAGGAAGCTGGACTGGATCTGGCCTGAATGCTCCTGTACCTTGTCCTGGAGTGCAGGAGGTTATATAGCACTTTCCACAAATTAAGAAACTGGCACTGTTCTGGTTTGCAAACTTAATTTTGAAGTGTTTGGCACATTTCCACCAACAAAAATAGCTTCGGGAAGTTCACAACAGGAACCAAAGAATAGTTTTTTGGCAGGAACCGTGACGACATCTGTGGGCATTTCTAGTTGTACATAGAGGGAGTCAGCAATAGTAAATAGACTGTATTTCTTTTAAAATAACTACATACACACAGGTTTGTTTTGTGTGTTTTTTTAAATATATCATACAAAATTCTTATATTAGCACTTTACAGTTTACTGCAGTATATTTACGTAAACAACCACCTTTTCTACTCTTTTACAGTGAGGAAAATAAGTATTTGAACACCCTGCAAATTTGCAAGTTCTCCCACTTAGAAATCATGGAGGGGTCTGAAATGTTCATCTTAGGTGCATGTCCACTGTGAGAGACATAATCTAAAAGAAGATTGTAAGTCGCTTTGGATAAAAGATACATAAATGTAATGTAATGTAAAAGAAAAAATCCAGAAATCACAATGTATGATTTTTTAATAATTTATTTGTGTGTTACTGCTGCAAATAAGTATTTCAACACCTGTGAAAATCAGTGTTAATATTTGGTACAGTAGCCTTTACAGAGGTCAAACGTTTCCTGTAGTTTTTCACCAGGTGTGCACACACTGCA
>BRDA01002053.1:2167-12846 GCA_036984385.1 Crenuchus spilurus
AGAGAGAGGGAGAGAGGGAGGGAGGGAGGGACCGAGCTCACTTGGTGGGGTTGTACACATCAATGTCCTCCAACAGCTGGCTGCTGTATGTTGAATTAGGATGCATACTGGCCAGAATCTTCAGAACTCGCCCGTTCTCTGAGCCCAGAAACAGAACTGTGTGGTTCTTATAGGGCCCAGCAGCTGTATCCACTGCTATCTGGGTCAACTTAAACCTACAGAAGACAGGAAATTTACTCATTTAGTAAACAACCAACAGAGCTGTCAGCGCATCAAATGACATTAAACAGCGCAGGTGTCTGTGTTTACTCTCGAGTAGTGGTGAGACGTGGCGTTTCTCAGGGGAGACAGAGACAGATGTGATTGTGAGAATAAGCAATAGAGTGTGTGAGAGAGAGAGAGCAGGGGAAAGAGAGAGAAAGAAAGTGTGACAGAGGAGAGAAAGATTTTGAGAGAAAGCGAGAGGGACAGATGTGATGGAGAGAGAGACTGCTTATGCCCAGCAGGCGTTCTACAACTTGCTCATGCAGCCTGCCAGTTGTCAGATTGGCTGTGACGTGCATAGCGCTGTTGTTGAATACTGTCTATTGGAAGTGAGTTTTGCTTGTTTGTTTGTTTTGTGTGCAGGTGTGTGCACGGGGGGTACCTGCTGGTGGTTCGTGTGAAGCAGGGCCGGTCATTTACGGAGGGAATGGCCTCGTCCATGAGTGGATAAGACTTGATGAACATTAGGGTTTCATCTGGGAAGGTGGTGGAGGATTTGAAAGCAGCAGCAGAGCCATCTCCGGCACAGGAACCCGGCCTACAGTCAGACAGAGATGCAGATTTACCTTCAACATACATCAGAATATTATGACCACTCCTGGCACATTCCTCATTGCTTCTGTGTTCATTACTGTGGTGCGTTGATTGCTCTGTACCACTCACTGGATTCATTGCTCTCATCTGGCATTATTGGCCCGAGGCACCATGGGGCATCGATGGCCCATGGGGGGATATGCCATTAGGAGGCATATTATTTATATACAGTGGTAACCCTACTTACGAGTTTAATCCGTGCAGGAGCCGAGCTCGTTAGCTGGTTTGCTCGTTAGCTGGATGCATTTTCCCCATAAGAATACATGTAAAACTGATTAATCCGTGTCAGCCGGCCAATATACAGTATACTTTAATATGCTAAATAATGTGTTTATATGGGTTTTTTAAAACATAAACGAGACGACGACGACGCTCGTGTACGCTGGCCACTAATGAGAGGGAGACCGACGGTGCTCGTGTAGGCTGGTGGCTGCATGGTTACACTTATTATATGAAAAGTAAAAGTAAAATGTATCTAACTTTCTTGTTCACTACCTTTTGCTACCTTAGCGTCGCTTTCAACAGGCACTTTCACTTTTACTAGACAGCGGTCAAAGGTATTGACTGACCTCTTCTTCTACGGTAGCATCTAGGAGATGCTACGACCGCAGCGCCCCTAGTGGTTGGCATACTTGAACTAATCTAGGCTACTCGTTAGTTGGAATATTACTCGTTACCTGGAACAAAAATATTCCGAGATCTCGACTCATTACCTGGAATACTCGTTAATAGGGATGCTCGGAAGTAGGGTTACCACTGTATATATATATACATATATATACACAACGGCACACAGAAGCATGCATGGACTCCAGCATCTCTTACAGCCATCACTAAATTGAAGCTGCTGTTTCCTCTCAGAGACTCGGCAGCAAAACAAAGCCAAGATAACACAGACCAGCTGAGCTCTGAGGCCAGGAAGGCCAGGAGTCAAAATTAGAGTCAGAGGATGCTGATGCGTGTGTGTCTAAGCCTTAGTGAATGTAATTGTCTGACCAATCACGTTTAGGAGTTGATGTCTACACTCAGGCACAGAGAAATTCGATTTTTCTCCTCAAATTTCAAACGCTAATCTGATCTTTAGCTTTAAATCAGAAATAAACAATCACAGGCTCTTTGCTATTCAGATTAAAGCTTCATTCAAATATGAATTTTGAGAGCAAACAACCAATAGCTTGTGTAAACAAAGGAATTCAATCACGTAAAGAAGAAAAACAAATGTGACCGGAGAGATTGAACAGTTAATTGTGTTATGTTCTCTGTATGCTTCATCTGTTCTACACTCTATAAAGTGTTTAAACATACTTATGACTCAGGAAGCGTCATATGGTGTCACCTTAAAGGGCCTTAAACATATTTGTGTTTGTATATATAAGTTTTATCAAGTCAATAGCAGTTCACCCTATTATTTATGTTGAAGTTATGAGGAGTGTTGTTACTACAGGCTGTTTGTTACTGGAATTATGTATTTGCGTACATTTGCATATGTATGTCTTAAAGGTACAGTAACAAACATTCTGATCAATTTTAAGGGATGTATATTGTGAATGTATATTATATGGACATTAATAAAAGATGTAGAAATGTAGGATGAAATGTTGAATATCAGCTTCTTTAAAGTTTTTAAAAGCAATTGGATGTGACACAATACAGCCTTGCAGTAAAACCCACCTGGGCTTTGGCACCTGCTCATCAGGCACAGGGGTCCAGGCTGACTCACTGGTCTTCTGTTCTTTGAATTTGCCGCTAAACACTCGCTCGATGTCATCCATGTAGAAGGCGCATACAGCAGAGCCAGTGATACTAAAGGAAGAGATTTATTTCACTCAAGAGGCCACTGAAACAGGTGGTTAATGTCTTTTTTGTGCTGAGCAGCTATTTAATACAAAAATAATTTGAACTCTAATGTTTCTGTTGAATAAGTACAATCAACCCAGTCCAGTCCAGTCCAGTCATTTAATATCAAGTCATAAGTTTTATAAAACCTTATTAAGAATACAGCAGCCTCATCAAGATTGTTTGTTGAATAAGAGAGAACAAAAGAGGATAAATTAAAAAAAGATGAGTACAGTAGAGAAGAACATAGAGAAGAACTGATGAGAAGTTGAAGGAGAGAGGTCAAAATATGAGAAGAGGATGAGAGAAGAGAAGAGAAGAGAAGAGAGAACATGCAAAAGAGAAGATGATTAGAAGAAAAAAGGGTAGAAGGAAAGTGTAGAATATACGAGAGAACAAATGAGTAGGAAGAGAAGAGGAGATAAGAAATGAATAGAGAAGAGAGAAAAACAGAGGAGAAGAGAAAATAGAAGAGAAGAGTAAAAGGAAAGGGTACAAGAAAAGAATACAAGAGTACAAGGAAAGAAGGGAATAGAAGAGAGGAGAAAGAACAGACAAGAGAAGAGAAGAGCATAGAGGAGAGTAGAAGACAACAGAAGAGAAAAGAGAAGAAAAAAGAAAAGAAGAGACCGTACAAAAGAGAACAGAAAAGGAGAAGAGAGAAGAAAAGAGTGTAGAAGAGAAGACAAAACAAAAGAGTAGAAAGAAAAGAGAACGGAAGTAATGAAGAGAAGAGAGAAAAACACCAGAGAAGAGAAAAAAGAAGAAAAGAGTAAAAGGTAAGTGGAGAAGAGAAGAATACAAAAGAGTACAAGGAAAGAGAAGAAAATGGAAGAGAGAAGAACAGAGGAGAACAGAAGAGAAGTGAGAGGAAAAGAGAACATAGAGATGTGGTCACCTGTTGGCCTGTGTAGTGAAGACTCCTAGTACAGCTGGTCTGTGGTTGATCTGCATCACATTAGTTAAGGACTGCAGAACATCAAAGTAGAAGAACGAGTCTCCAGGCACAGAACAGTTCAGCCGAGCCTTGAGGAACGATGTCCAATACTTCTCCAGAACCCTTGGAGAACCTCCATTGTCATTCTTACACACCCGAGCTACCCTGGAGAACACCACCTGAAGAAAAAGTGTAAGGCTTAAAACAGACGTATTAAAAATGAGAAGAGTCGAGTGGCTCAGCGGACTAAGGCACTACCACTATGATCCGCGGATCATGAGTGTGACTTCTGATCATGCTGCGTGACCGACAGCCGGGGCCTCGAGAGAGCAGAACTGGTCGTGCTCTCTTTTTGGGTGGGCAAGATGGGGCAATCTCCCTAGCACTATGAACAATGTTGACTGACTCAGGCGTCTGCCAGGCGAGCCATCGGGACCTGGGATTTGCGCTTTCCTCCGAGCACACTAGCTGCCCAGTGGTGATGTATTCCAGCAGTTCGGAAAAAAGGAGCATGATGTCACTGGTATCAGAGGAGGTCTGTGCTTGTCTGCCCCCTCCCAAGAGAGAAAGGGACATTGGAAGTGATAGGGAGAGTTGATAAAAGGGGCAGGGTTAATTGGTCACAAAAAAACATTGGGAGAAAATCAAGTTTAAGACAAAATGTAAAAAAACTGAAGAAAAGTCATTTTTCTTTTCAAATAGTCTTTTTTTCTGTTGAATGTTGATCAGTTTGACTTTTATCTCATGCAAATCCAGAATCTAACATTACCAGAATATTTCATTTTGAGTAAATTACTATTCAAACATTATAAACACTGAAAAAAATAAAGGCTGGAAATATGTGTGTGCAATAGATATAACAATAGTTTACATTTTTGAATGAAATTATGAACATTTTCAAGCTGTTCTCATTCCTGGAGATGCACTACTACTCTCAAATAAATATCCTGTTCATAATGAGGCAAACACAGAAGTAACTGAAGGTCACCCCACCAAGTTGTTTGAGTCTCACCTTGCCGAGAGTGGTGTACTCTACTGCAATCTCACTGAAGAAAAAGTACACATAGTTGCCATACTCAATGGCATGGAGAAAATGGGGCTCTGAAAGAAGAGAACAAAAAAACTTCAGGCTAGAAACACGCCGGTTCAGCGTTCAACACAACAAGACTCTGACAGAGTGCTTAGTGTTACGGATCTGACCTCGAAGCCATTTGGAGTCATACTTGACAGTTCGCAGGACTGGACTGCTTTCTCCTAAACTCCTGTAGATCACTGCATCGCTCGCTAAGAAATCCGTCATTGTGGCCGAATAAAAATCGCCACCTGGAAAGAGATAGAACAGATTTTGATTTCAAGGCCAAAAAAGCACATATATTTAGCATATTTACATGCTTTCACAGCTCTCTCTTTGCCCACAATCACAAGTTTCAGGATCACACATTTTATATTTCTTGCACACATTGATGGTGTAGCGTTTTTTGAGCCTGTGTGCCTGCTGGCATCACAGGAGCAGCAGCTGAACTTTTTGAAATGTCAGTGGAATATTGGCGAGATTAAAGGCGAGATCATGTTTCCCTCCCGATGGCCTCGGCTCAGCCAACTCACCAGCAAACAGGCCAACGTTGGACTGCCGTGACTCAAAAGGGCATCGAGCCTGACCAACCACCTCCTCTCCATCCTGCTCCAGAGTGGACATCTGAGAAAGAGGGAGGGTGGGAAGGAAAGGAGAGACAGAGAGAGATACAATGTCACAGGACACTACATACACATCCATTTACTTTTCCATTCTATTCAGCTTCTGTCAGTGCCATTTCAATAGTGACTTTCAATTCAGCACACTAACTCCAGCACATGCTCTACAGCAGATCTTTCGATTTTCACTTTATGATTTAAATCGATCCTCTGAACCAGCTAAACTGAAATACTGTGGAATTGATCCTAACCTTGTTCCATACCAGTGCTCTCTGCCTTCCCTGCCAGTCTGAGGGAGCATTAGTGAGGGGTGAACTCTCAGCACACAATCGGCACTAATCCCAGGGGGCAGACACAATGTGACCCCGAATATCAACCTTAAACGCAGCAGCCTGTGTCTGTATGTGTGTATTTGTGCGTACAGTGTGAAAGTCACACGGCTGCAGTTCTCAGTCAGGTGTCTCGGTCTGAGACTAACAAGATGTGCTTTGGCCTGTTAGCTCTGCTCACACCTACAGCACACAGCAAGTAAGCTCCATACAAACGCCTCCTGCCAGCCCAATAATCTTCTGCACTCAGCTTTACCAGGATCTCCTTACCAACTGCAATTAGCATAAAAAATTAAAAATATGGTAATTTTATAAACCATGAAAAAGATAAGTAATATGGCTGCTTTAAAATTCTTAGTTAACTGAACTTCTAGTAATCTGAAGGTAATCTGTGTTATTTGAAGTTCAATTAAGTCAAAAAGTTTAAGGCAGCCCAGTTACTCACTTTTTATTATAGTTAAAACACCAAAATGATTAAAGCTAAATTAATTATGCCCCACTTTTAACTTTTCAAACAAGTAGAAAAGTTCTGTTCACTCTAACACCTTTGCATCCAAAAGTGGTTCTAGATTTTATTCCTTGAGTTAACTTTTTTTTTATTTGGTAGCCAATTAACCGGCCCATTTGTTGACTCTCACTATCACTTGTAATGTCTCTGACTGTAGGAGGTTGCAGACTATCACAGGTCTCCTCCGATGCATTTGAAGTCAACGCGCTCGGAGGAAAGCGCAGGAGCCCCAGTTCTGATGGATCACCTGGCAGAGGCCTGAGCCAGCCGACATTACTTATACTTTTGCTTATACATTACTTAGTAGTGCTAAGCAGGGGTTTTATGCCCCTGGTGCTAAGTGTCGCCCAGAGAGAGCATGGCCAATTTTTGCTCATTCGGGCCTTGGCTGGCGATAGCAAGCAACATGTGACAGCTCATAGTGACATAGCCTCAATCCACTGGCCCTGGGTCCTCACTACTAACTCTAACAAGAGTAATTTAACCATTATACACTGTTTTCCTTTTAAATTGTGAATTCTTATACTCAGGAAAAAATGCACAGAACCATCTGCAAAGACAAAAGTCTTCGGGACTTTTAGTTAAAGAACATGACTGTCAGATGATACTTTAATGAATGTACTTGAATTTGTATTGACTGCTTGTAATACTGTTAACTCATTTTCTGTGTTTTGGGTGTGCAGTGTGACTGTATGAGCTCATTCAGAGCACAGTTCTGATCTCAAGATGGCATTATTGTTCTATTTAAACAATAAAACACCAGTGATGTGTGACTGATTTCTATTCATGTGTTTACTTTGCTCTGAATTACAGATTCAGCCTCTAACAGTTAGTTTTCCAGTCATTATACAGACATTATATAATGTGTCCCTAAATAATTCTGAGCAGCCAGCTTAAGTATTTGGCCATTTTGCAAAAAAATATTATTATTATTATTTATTATTAATAACAATAACAATAATAATAACAAAATAATTATAACAAAATAATAATAATAATAATAATAATAATAATAATAATAATAATTATTATTATTATTATTATTATTTGAAAATAAATATTTGCTAAATATTTGACCTAAAGTCTAATTTTTTAGGTGTTTGCCATTCAAATGAACCCATTTGAAATTCCATCTAAAAATGTCTCCAAACATTGGTCCGATAGCTAAAATTTTGCCGCAAATCCTAAAAGTGCTTTTTTGGAAGAATTTGTTACATTTTTATGTAAAATATCATTTGGAAACATTTGACTTATGTTTTAAAATCTGTTTCAGCTTTGATAGATCATGTTCACTACATACAGTGTGAAATCAGTAAAAATAAACATCACACTCTTAAAGGAACAGTGCAGATTAAATGGCAGAAATGGCGTCCAATAGGGAGCTGCATCTCAGTCTAAAGCTGATCTAAACACCTGCTGGTTTGTAGGACTTTCCAAAACAGCCAGTTGAACTTATTTCATCATATATTTAATGTTGAAAAATCACAACCAATCAACTTGTGGTTAATCAGGATTAAATATTTTGTATGTACTATTTTGTCGGTATTAGAAAACATACAAATATGCTCCTTTCTCCTCATCCAGTGAACCTTTAAGGTAGACAACTCTCATGGACAAGCTTGTTTCTTTAAATGGGTTAATTATGCAATTGCATAATAATATTTAAATCAATATGCCATGTAAATCAAGTCTCAGAAAAACAACAGTGATGTATTTCTTAGACAAATTTGCTCCACTGCCACAAATCTTTTTCCTAAGCTCTCGAAAAGCTCTTTAGTTTCACTGTCTGCAATCCCAAAAAAATTCGTCTTCACTTGGATGTTCTTTGGAAGTCTATTTTAATTGGTAGAGAGACAACAGATTTGGAGCTTCTTCAACTTTTAAAAGTTAAAAGCATTCACACTCATAAACATGGTTTTAAGGAGCCATCCATCGAAAAGGTTCTTTTGGGAACCAAAGTGATTTTTCTAAGAACATCAAAGAAAAAAACGTAAAAGAAAAAAAAAAATTATTTACATTTTACTTTTCTGTGATCGAGGATGTATAAACGCTGTTTAGCTCAAATATACTTTGGACTCTTAACTGAAAGATTTTTGTACCCACATGTATGTAACTGCAGTTTCTCTGAACTTTTTACACCTCAGAGTAAAACTGCTCTCCAAATTTACTCAACCCCCTCTCCAGCCATAGAATAACCTCACAACAATTTCCAAGATTACCACAATCTCTTCATGACCTTAGTCTAAGCTTTATACTGCTTTATTCTAACCTCTTACCTCTTCATAACCTCTTGTCAATAACCTCACAGCCTGCTGTGTGGCTCTGGGGAGGATTTTCCTTCCACACAAACAGTGTAGCAGGGGACAGTAACCACAAACCCAGATATATGATTTACTCTCACTGACTCTGCAGGAGTTTGCAGGCATAGACTTTCCATAGCAGAATGAAGGAGGACAAGAAGGAGATAGAAATATAAATATTAATATGACCCCCTAAGAGAGTCCACAATGGACACAAAGAACGAACAAACCTATCATTATAAAGTTTTAACCTCTCTTACCCCTCTGAGGGTATTTCAGACATCTGATATAACCTGACATGGCCTGACATTTTACAAATTAAACCCATCTAAAATATTTTTTCCAAAGTGTTACACAGGCCATGAATAAACAGAGGTGTTAGCTACACACTGGTCTTTACAGTTTTTAGAAATTGTATGTGGTTTTATTTCTAAAGCTTAACTAATGTGAGGCAACACTCTGTTTTCCTCAGCCACTAACCCTACACTGAATATTTATGAGATGAGGTGAAAGATCATTGTTCAATTCACATTCCACAGATTCCATGCAGATAGAACCTACCAATGGAATGTCTGGAATTACCATGTCATTATCATATGAATGACGGAGCATGTCTTTTGGCGGGAAAATATGCACAGAGACGTGTGTCTGCTTATTTAAGTTCCTCTCACAAGAATATAAAAAAATATTTTATTTTAGAAAAGTAGACCTTTTAAGGTTTCCGGGCTATATTTTGTTTTGTTTCTAGGATAAAATTATATAATTGTTATATAAGTGTTTATGCAGAATTTCATTAATATGCCGCTGGCAGGATAACTGACTCCAGAGGGTTAATACACATTTAATAAAACAATATTAAAATACCAACTACCATTTATGTTGTTTGACCATATGATGAAATAACAAATAGAACATCATTAAATTATAACTTAGCTCTTATCTTCATTTACTGTCTTCATGTGTACAGGGGTTAGACAATGAGACTGAAACACCTGTCATGTTAGTGTGGGAGGTTTCATGGCTAAATTGGACCAGTCTGGTGGCCAATCTTCATTAATGTCACATTGCACCAGTAAGAGCAGAGTGTGAAGGTTCAGTTAGCAGGTAAGAGCACAGTTATATAGTATATTACAATGCACACAACATTATGGTGACATACCAGAGTTCAAAAGAGGACAAATTGTTGGTGCACGTCTTGCTGGCGCATCTGTGACCAAGACAGCAAGTCTTTGTGTCTAAATATTATTGAGCCACTTTGGGGTGTTTTGGAGGAGCGAGTCAGGAAACGGTTTCCTCCACCAGCATCACGTAGTGACCTGATCACTATCCTGCAAGAAGAATGGCTTAAAATCCCTCTGACCACTGTGCAGGACTTGTATATGTCATTCACAAGACAAACTGACGCTGTATTGGCCACAAAAGGAGGCCCAACACCTACTAATAAATTATTGTGGTCTAAAACCAGGTGTTTCAGTTTCATTGTCTAACCCCTGTAGATTTACTACTCTAATCTCAAAGGTGCCCAAATGGCTCTTAGTTTAACTGGTAGAATTGAAGTGGAGGTTCTTATTCCATGCATCCATTAATTATCTTCCACTTGTTTAGTCTTGTTCAGGATTGCGTTCAGACCCCTACCCCTTAACCGGGCACAGGGCATGGCATACTATCTTAGCTAAACCCAGGAAAGGGTGAGAATCCATTGCTGGGTCTAAGTTGTAATGCATAATCACATCTTATTCAGAGTGGCTAACAGTTTTAGTCATGTTACAGATGTAGGTGAATATAGAGTTCAGAGTTTTGCCCAATGACTCTTATTGGTGTAGTGTGGTGTGCTTACTCAGACTAAGGATTGTTACCCTCTATGCTATACATACCAGTCTTGTTTTGCAGTAACTGGAATGCATTTAGCACAGATTTGCTTAGCAAGTCCACAACATTACACTTCCTGGCCATGAAAAATTCCATGATTGATTAAGTTGGACACTTTGGCACACTGGCCAACTGTAAAGTGATGCATCGTTCACTGCAACATGTACACTAGCAGTGCACCCTGGATCACGAGCATCTCCCCTCCCAAACTCTTTCCTCATTCAATCACTCTACTATCTGTAAGATCCAGAACTTCATAGTCATTGTTTCAAATCCAGTGTCATACAGAGCTGAAACAATAACTGCATCTTTTTTTCTGTATCACACTGATATATATACTTAATCTGCAA
>BRDA01002054.1:9169-21847 GCA_036984385.1 Crenuchus spilurus
CCTCCCATTATAACAAAACAGACCATTGATTGGTTAGTATTACAGCTTCTGATTGCTGATTGGTTAGTTTTACAGCTACTGAGATTTGATTGGTTAGTATTACAGCTACTGAGTGGTGATTGGTTAGTATTACAGCTTCTGATTGCTGATTGGTTAGTTTTACAGCTACTGAGATTTGATTGGTTAGTATTACAGCTACTGAGTGCTGATTGGTTAGTATTACAGCTACTGAGCGGTGATTAATTAGTATTACAGACACTAGGGTTTGATTGGTTAGTATTACAGTTACTGAGATTTGATTGGTTAGTATTACAGCTACTGAGTGCTGATTGGTTAGTATTACAGCTACTGAGTGGTGATTAGTTAGTATTACAGACACTTGGGGTTGATTGGTTAGTATTACAGCTACTGAGTGGTGATTGGTTAGTATTACAGCTTCTGATTGCTGATTGGTTAGTATTACAGCTACTGAGATTTGATTTGTTAGTATTAGAGCTACTGAGTGCTGATTGGTTAGTATTACAGCTACTGAGCGGTGATTAGTTAGTATTACAGACACTAGGGTTTGATTGGTTAGTATTACAGTTACTGAGATTTGATTGGTTAGTATTACAGCTACTGAGTGCTGATTGGTTAGTATTACAGCTACTGAGTGGTGATTAGTTAGTATTACAGACACTTGGGGTTGATTGGTTAGTATTACAGCTACTGAGTGGTGATTGGTTAGTATTACAGCTTCTGATTGCTGATTGGTTAGTATTACAGCTACTGAGATTTGATTTGTTAGTATTAGAGCTACTGAGTGCTGATTGGTTAGTATTACAGCTACTGAGCGGTGATTAGTTAGTATTACAGACACTAGGGTTTGATTGGTTAGTATTACAGTTACTGAGATTTGATTGGTTAGTATTACAGCTACTGAGTGCTGATTGGTTAGTATTACAGCTATTGAGTGGTGATTAGTTAGTATTACAGACACTTGGGGTTGATTGGTTAGTATTACAGCTTCTGATTGCTGATTGGTTAGTTTTACAGCTACTGAGTGGTGATTAGTTAGTATTACAGACACGGGGTTGATTGGTTAGTATTACAGCTTCTGATTGCTGATTGGTTAGTTTTACAGCTACTGAGATTTGATTTGTTAGTATTACAGCTACTGAGTGCTGATTGGTTAGTATTACAGCTACTGAGCGGTGATTAGTTAGTATTACAGACACTAGGGTTTGATTGGTTAGTATTACAGCTACTGAGTGGTGATTAGTTAGTATTACAGACACTAGGGGTTGATTGGTTAGTATTACAGCTACTGAGTGGTGATTGGTTAGTATTACAGCTACTGAGATTTGATTTGTTAGTATTACAGCTACTGAGTGTTAATTGGTTAGTATTACAGCTACTGAGATTTTATTTGTTAGTATTACAACTACTGTGTGGTGATTGGTTAGTATTACAGCTTCTGATTGCTGATTGGTTAGTTTTACAGCTACTGAGATTTGATTTCTTAGTATTACAGCTACTGAGTGTTGATTGGTTAGTATTACAGCTACTGAGTGGTGATTAGTTAGTATTACAGACACTAGGGGTTGATTGGTTAGTATTACAGCTACTGAGTGGTGATTGGTTAGTATTACAGCTTCTGATTGCTGATTGGTTAGTGTTACAGCTACTGAGATTTGATTTGTTAGTATTACAGCTACTGAGCGTTGATTAGTTGGTATTACAGACACTAGGGTTTGATTGGTTAATATTACAGCTTCTGAGATTTGATTGGCTAGTGTTACAGCTACCGAGTGCTGATTGGTTAGTGTTACAGCCACTCCGAGTTGAATGGTTAGTATTGCAACTGCTGAGTGCTCATTGGTTAGTGTTACAGCCACTGAACGTTGATTGATTAGTAATACAACTACTGAACATTGATTGGTTAGTGTTACAACTACTCAGTGCTGATTGGTTGGTGGGCTGGTAATTGGTTTGTTTTCTCTCTGTCTCTGTATGCATATGTAGCTGTGCTGAGTGTTGGTGCCCCCTCTGGCTTGGAGGTGACTGTGCGTCTGAAGCTGACCGTAAAGGCCAGCAGCTGCACAGAGCCAGGCAGCGGCTTCAGTGACCCACAATGCACTGGGAGAGGAAAGTGCACTACACAGCCATCTGTGGTAAGAGTAAACAAAATTATGCTTTATGCTAAGCACAGTCAATCAGCTCTGACATGAATGCTTTCTGACATTTGCTTCTTTATAGGACAAAATTAAGGATTGAGACGGGCTCTTCTTAGTCCTACACTCCTGCTGTTCTTTACTGTAAATACTGTTCTGGAGCATTTGTTCTTGAGAATACCGAGAGAGTGAGCAAGACACAGGAGAAAGAAAGTGTGTGTGAGAGAGAGACCATCTAATAATAGAAAGAGAGAGAGAGCCCATTAATCAGAGAGTGTTCTGCAGAAACACAGTTTCAGTTCTCAGCCTAAAGATCCACAAAAGGCAAGACGGAACAGTTCAGAGAACCTAGAAATCACATTTTGTGTGGTTTGATCATTAGTGCTCTCTGTGTGTGTATAAGTTCAGCTTGGTGGTTGTAGGTAATAATAATAATAATAATAATAATAATAATAATAATAATAATGTGCAAAAAAGCAAATAAAAACAAGCTTAAGATAAGCCATAATGCTAAAACGTGTAAAAATAAACATTTTTATATAGTTTTAACTTAATATATTAGTATTGCTGTAAATTAAAGTCTTATATACTTATTTATGTAAAGCAAATATTACATATTTGTGATGTAAATGCATATATAATTTATATTAATGTATATGCTCTATATATGTACAGTATATTAATGTATATGCTCTATATATATGTACAGTATATTAATGTATATGCTCTATATATATGTACAGTATATTAATGTATACGGTATGCTCTATATATGTTTCTATGTGCTGCTTTGCAGACTACGTTTTACTGTCAGTGTGAGGATGGATATTCTGGAATTTTCTGTGAGGAATATGATGCATGTCACACAAAGCCATGCGAAAATAATGGCACCTGCACTGACCTGAGACAGGGGGACGAGGGACGCAATTACACCTGTACATGCCCACCAGGTAAAAGCCTGAGTATCCAGTTTTAAAACCTTGAGTCATGAGAGAGAGAGAGAGAGAGAGAGAGAAAGAGAGAGACAGAGAGAGATGGAGAAAGACAGAGAGAGATAAAGACAGAAAGAAAGAAAGAAAGAGAGAGACCGAGAGAGAGATAAAGAAAGAGATAAAGAGATAAAGAGAGAGAGACAGAGAGAGAGAGATAAAGAAAGAGAGAGAGATAGAAAGAGAGAGAGAGAGATAAAGAGAGACAGAGAGATAGAGATAAAGAGAGAGAGAGAGAGAGAGAGAGAGAGAGATAAAGATAGTGAGTGAGAGAGAGATAAAGATAGAGAGAGATAGAGAGATAAATAAGGAAAGAAAGAAAGAAAGAAAGAAAGAAAGAAAGAGAGAGAGAAAGAGACAGAGAGAGATAAAGAAAGAGACAGAGAGAGATAAAGAGAGAGACAGAGAGAAAAAAAGAAAGAAAGAAAGAGAGAAAGAGACAGAGAGACAGTGAGAGAGGGAGATAAAGAAAGAGACACAGAGAGATAAAGAAAGAGAGAAAGATAAAGAGAGAGAGAGACAAAGAGAGAGAGAGAGAGAGTGAGTGAGAGAGAGAGAGACAGAGAGAGAGAGAGATAGATAGATAGAGAGAGAGAGAGAGACAGAGATAGATAGACAGAGATAGATAGACAGAGATAGATAGATAGAGAGAGAGAGAGAGAGAGAGAGACAGAGATAGATAGACAGAGATAGATAGACAGAGATAGATAGACAGAGATAGATAGATAGATAGAGAGAGAGAGAGAGAGAGAGAGAGAGGAGCATGTTCTGAGCCTGAGGAAGTGAAGTCTGTATTAAAGGTTACTGTATACGTGGTCTGTCAGACAGATGGTTATTTAAAGTGACTGAAGTGGACTTTGACTGATGCTAATTGGTTTGTTATGAAGAACTGAGGACAGCTGGGTTAACGAGGATTCAGTCTAATTGGGTTATAATAAGCTCAGCTGTTTCTCTGAAACTTTGAGTTGTTTATGTATTTTCATAAATCTGGAGTTTTCAAGACACCACCTGCTGATAAATGGGAGGTTTTATGATCAAAAGAGGCAAAACATTTACAAAATGTTGCCAAATTTATTTGAGACACAGATGCAACTGTGAAGCATGGTGGTGGTAGGAATGTTGTAGGAATGCTTTTCCTATGGAGTGATTTTTGTGTCAAAAGTTTCACGATAGCAAAAATAAATCTGCACGCAAAATCCACAGAAACAAGACCATAAAGTATATCTCGTGAATGCAAAAAATAAAAACATATAAAATGTAAATGTAATGTTTATTTCATTAAATGTTACGTTTGCATTTTTTTACCATTTTTTTGTTTCAATGTTTTCGTTTTTTTTAATTTTTCTAAAAATTTTGGTTTCATTGTTTTTGTTTTTTTGCTTCTGAGTTTTGGAACACTTTTCACGTGTGGGTGGGACTTAGAAGGCGGCGTTAGCCTTGAATTTCCATTGGTCACTGACAGCGGCTTTGAGTCCGCCTCTGAGACAGAGCCACGCCTACCACGTCTGCTTCGCACAGCGTTTTCAAACATGGCGGAACGCAGGGTTTGTAATTCATAGCAGCAGCTGAACTGAATTTTGCCATTAAAGTTTATACAAAGGTTATAATTAATTGCTAAATGGTCTGCAAATAAGGTATAAGGTATGGTTTAATGTCATTGCAACAAGTACAAGAAATTGCATAAAATTGAAAATAACAGCATTAACAAAAACATCCTCGCAGACTGTCCCATTGTAATTGGGGCAGTTTGAGAAGTGAAAAAACACCTTTTTCTGCATAAGCACAAATACACACAGACATAGCCAAGTCATTGGGAGGGAGGATGGGGGGGTGAATAAGGAGATAGAGAAAGTCCAGCTCCAGCATTGGCCATCCGGGGCCGTTCGACAGCAGCCATTACAGCTCTTCCACAGATCCGTGTGCTCTTGCATGGGGATGAAGCATTTGGTGAGGTTGGGGCAGTGGGGGGGCTGAAAAGCTGAGTGCCCTGTACCTGGCGCCCAGACAAAACAGCCCTTATCTTCAGGAAAGCTGGGGAGGATAAAGGCTCATAGCAACCATAGCAACGTCCTTGGGGAGATATGATGGCAGTCAAAATAGCTGCTGAGGTAGAGATATTGCAGACACACACATTTCTTCCACACGTCAGTGTTTTTTCTCCATCCAGTTCCCTAAAACTTTAAAAAGCTCACAATGGTGAAGTGTGCTCAGTATTAACCGTCACACTTAATGTAGGTATTATTTGAGCAGCGGATCATTCACAGCTCATCTGTGATGGTGACATGTTGGATTATCAGTTCTGCACAGCAGTGACACTGACATGGAGTTTTAGTGTGTTGTGCTGCTGGAACTTTAAAAACTATGACCGCTCACTGTCCAGCGTATTGACTCGCGAGCTCTTTGGTCCATCATGTACGTGTATAATTACTGAAGGTAGCTCACTGTTGTAGATTTGTGTTAGTCTTCCTCTCGTCCTTTATCAGCGGTCACTATCTGACCACAGGACACTGCTGTATGGACTGTATGGACCACAGGACACTGCTGTATGGACTGTATGGACCACAGGACACTGCTGTATGGACTGTATGGACCACAGGACTGCTGCTGATATTTATGGGCTGATATATTTAGTGGACAAATCTCAGCCCAGCAGATTAGGTGTTTAAAAACTCTGCACACTAACATGTCACTACCATGTCAGTGTCACAGCTGAGCTGTGAATGATCCGCTGCTCAAATAATACCTACATTAAGCGTGACGGTTAATACTGAGCACACTTCACCAACGTGAGCTTTTTAAAGTTTTAGGGAACTGGATGGACAGAAAACACAGATGTGTTCAAGAAACATGAGTGTCTGCAATATGTACAGACCATTTAGCAATTAATTATAACCTTTGTATAAACCTTAATGGCAAAATTTTGTTCAGCTGCTGTGCTGCTATGAATTACAAACCCTGAGTTCCTCCATGTTTGAAAATGCTGTGCGAAGCAGACGTGGTGGGCGTGGCTCTGTCTCAGAGGCGGACTCAAAGCTGCTGTCAGTGACCAATGGAAATTCAAGGCTAACGCCGCCTTCTAAGTCCCACCCACATGTGAACAGTGTTCCAAAACTCAGAAGCAAAACAATGCGGAGCAGAAGCAAAAAAACTAAACAAAAACAATGAAACCAAAAATTTTTTGAAAAATTAAAAAAACTGAAAACATTGAAACCAAAAATGGTCAAAATGCAAACGTAACATTTAATGAAATAAACATTACATTTACATTTTATATGTTTGTTTTTTTTTTGCATTCACAAGATATACTTTATGGTCATGTTTCTGTGGATTTTGCATGCAGATTTATTTTTGCTATCGTGAAACTTTTGACACAAAAATCACTCCAAATTTTCCTCAACCATGTTAACATTGAAAACTAAAACCTGGGAGGAACTTCCCCTTTCAGCAGAACAATGATCCAGAGAACAATGCCAAGGTAAGAGAGGACTGGTTGAATAGTAAGAAGGTGATTGTTCTATAATTGCTCAGTCAAAGACCAGATTTCAGTCCAGTCGAGAATTTGTGGCACTGTTTGAGAATTGAACCCCCCCAAGGATCGTTCAATGATCCTGAAGAACCTGAAGCAAATCTGGGAGAAAGAAATGGGTAAAAACAGTCTAGAACATTGGTAAAAACTTACCCTAGTTTCAAAAGTTGGTTCTACAAAGTACTCATCAGAAAGCGGTGAAGTTTTAAGCAAGCATCTGCTGGTAATGTCTTGTCAGATACCAAAAGTCCAGGACTGGTTCTGACCTGTTTAGGTGGCACAAGGAGAACCAACAGCATCTAACTAATTGGTATAGATTTATCATTAGAAGTTGTCAAATCCTTAACTGTACAAAAATGAAAGTAAAATTTCTACATTTTCAATGGTTGTTTACTGGTAATAACCTGAGGATACGATACATATCATGATACAGGAGTTATGATATTTTATTGTGATACGTTGTGATACCATAAGTAAGCTGATATTTTACTTTAGTTATACATACGTTTATATATTGTACTGTGTTGTTTATGTAGCTGTTGTTGACACTCTCTCTATTAAACAGAACTGAATAACTCAAATTTGAGCTTTTTATTAAATACTTTTCATCGGTACCCAAATAATGCTGTAAATATGTGTGTTGTAGGATTTGAAGGTGAGAGGTGTCAGTCAGTGGTCAATCACTGTTCTTCAGAACCGTGTAGGAATGGAGCCACCTGTACCAGCACAGTGGACGGACCACGCTGTTACTGTGCAGAGGGTATATACACATACACCATTGCTCTAATCTTGCTCTTTGATGTCTCAGGAGACTCTCCTAAAACTCCTTAACCCCCTCGAGTCTGGAGGTATTTCAGACATGCTGATGTAGTCTGTCATGCCTTGACATTTTTACAAATTACACCCATCTAAAATTTCTTTTTTCCAAGCTGTTACACAGGCTTTTGTTCAGCACAAACTCAGCAACAACAGTGTCAAAACAGTAAAAGTGTCAAAAATCTATATTTAGATTAAAAAGTGCTGATAAACATCAGATGTGCTGATATATTGTGAAAAAACATTCTAAATATTTCTAGCCAAGACTTTTGAGCTCAGAACTGAATAAACAGAGGTGTTGGCTACACACTGCTCATTACAGTTTTTAGACATTGTATGTGGTTTTATTTCTAAAGCCTAACTAATGTGAGGTGACACTCCGTTTTCCTCAGCCACTAACCCTACACTGAATATTTATAAGATGGGTGTGAACAATCAGGTGAAAGGTCTTTAGTTCAAGATCACCTCACTTATTTAAGCTCCTCTAACAAAAATCTAAAAATATATTTTGATTCAAGCTGTATATATTTGAAAAGTAGACCCTTTAAGGTTTCCGGGGTATGTTTCGTTTAGAATAAAATCTCACATGTAAGCTATATAAGTGTTTATGCGGCATTTTGGATTTGTTCCGGCAGACGGGTCTGCCGACTCCAAAGGGTTAAAGGAATACAAGGAGACATTTGATGAGATACTGTCCCAGATAAACATTCAATTAAACTACATTGAATTTTTTGCCAATGTGATTTACACAAAACGAAATTTGACATCTGCATTAAACCCACCTGTGTAGAAAAACACACACACTAGTGAATGTTAGAACATGTCCCTGAAGCGATGGGCAGCCCTATCCACGGTGCCTGGGGAGAAGTTGGGAGTTAAGTGCCTTGCTTAAGGGCACTTCAGTCATGCCCGGTGATTGAACTAGCGGCCTTCCGGTCACAAGACCAGATCCCTAACGACCAGGCCACAGCCTCCCCCCCGTTATAATAGACATTCTCTTAGTTTTGGATGAGAAATGGTGGAGTTCAGATCTTAAACAAACCAGCAAGTGTTATCAAATGTGGTGGGTAAGGATGGTTAAGTCACTAGGGTTTGGTGGATAATATTTTATTATCCCAAAAATATTAGGTAACTTGTTTTATGTAGATCTACACGGCTCACCATTAAACCTGCAGCATCCAAAATATTATTTGATTGATTATTTGATTGTTTATGTCATAGATAATTAGAAATACAGTACAGAATGACAACCCTACACAATTTAACATGAGGCAGAGACTCTGGATGCATGTATGTGAGGATTACCTTGCAGCCTCTAAATGTGCCCAAACAAGTTCAATCATGGTGGCCACTCGTGGTCACTCATTATGTGACTGATGATCAGTAGGAGACACATCAAGGCAACCATTAGCCTGACATTGGGATACAAGTGGTGGAGCCTTGCCCTGTTGAGATCTAGACCCAGGAACGTCTGTAGATAAGGAACCAACACCTCTGTGATGTATCTCTGACTGGACAGTGTGAATGAAAGGTAAACAAGATCATAAGAAGCTCTAAACTCTCCCAGTTCACACGTATTTATATCAAAGCAGGAAATGCCCAGATAAACATGCTCACACTGAGCGCTGAGTCAAAACGCCAGTCCTGTCTGATCCGTAATCCAGTGACTCAGCCGCAGAAATCCTGAGCTGAAGTTCTGAGCTTCTTTTTAATCCTCGGTGAGAGCGAGCAGGCCTGATCAGCAGCAGGGAGGCTCGCTCGCTTTTGTCCTCATTTTGTTTCTGTTTCTGTATCCTCTGCTCCGTAACTGTGTCATCCAGTTTCTTATTTTAAACTTCTCCTCCTCGCCTCCAATTAATCCTGAAGCCTCGAAGCGTCCTGCTCCTCTGGAGGACGAGCTTGGACTCCCACCTCATTCTCCACACGTCTGGTCCAAACTGCACTCTTACTCAAACTTAAATCTGATCAACGTATCTAATATTTCTCAGTCTGTGATGTCTCACACTGTAAAAAACGATTTTAAGAAAGTAAAAAAAACTTGTTTATTGATATTTTTTTCTTATTTTTGTCTAAAAAGGAAAAGTATTAGGACCCCAAGTGGCTCAGCGGGCAAAGACGCTACCACTATGACCCGAGGGTCGCGAGTTCGAATCCCGGTCATGCTGTTTGCCATCAACAGCCGGGGCCCAAAAGAGCAAAAATTGGCAGTGCTCTCTCTGGGCGGGTAGATGACGCTCTCACTCTCCCTATCACTCTCACATTGTAATGTTCGCTGGCTCAGGCGTCTACTGATTGGTCCAATCGGAGCTGGGGACCATGTGTGCCTTCCTCTAAGCGCGTTAGGCTCTTAAGTGACAGTGTATCAGCGGTGGTTTGAAAAGAGGCGGTGGCTGCATCACATACAACGGAGGAGGCTTGTGCTTGCCTGCACCCTCCTAGAGTCAGGGACAGTGCAAAGTGATGGGGAGAGGCCTAACGGAGGGGATGGGCTAATTGGCTACCACTACATTGGGAAGGGGATAAAAAAAAAGAAAAAATATTTTTAACAAGCAAGTTTTGCACAAGAAAATTAAGCTCATTCTAAGAACACATGTCTAACTGTATTTACCAGTTACAGTGTATGACTCTGGTTTGGTTAAAATTCCAGAATAAGAATAAGATTATTTTTCTTATTTAAAGAATAAGGCCACATAAATTCTCAATTTAAGAAATGTATTTAATTACACTAAATCAAGAGTTTGTAACACTCATTAAAAATATATATTTCTTAAGAAAAGCAATTTTTGCTCATAAGAAGCACAATTTTCTTACATTTTTGACAATTTAGTTTAATTTAAAAACAAATATGAGTTAGATTCATTTGCTAGTTACAAAAATTCTAGTCAAGCAACTTTTGCTGCATTGGCAGATTTTTTTTTTCTCTCAAAACAACAAATATTGAAAACATTTAGGAATATTTGGCTTATTTCATGTAGTGCTGTTTTTGTAGTGCAGGAGATTCTCCTAAAGCTCCAACAACAAGACAAATTTTAAATCTGATCAACATATCTAATAACTCTCAGTCAGAGTCTCGACTCTGACTTGACTACGAAAAGTTTTGGTCTTGACTTGGATTTTGCTCTGATGGTCTTGACTGCACCACTCCAGTATTTTTGACTTGAACTTGTATCTTTTCTTGGTGGAACTGATCGTTTTGGAAGTTCTCACGATTCTGTAAGAGTGCACCAACTCCAGTCTTCTGTTTGGGTCTTTGGTCTTCTTCCTCTTCATGATTCCTCTGCTTGTCCTCTTCTCTGTCTACCTCCAGCTGATCAGGGAATACATCCTTTTTTTAAATATATATTTTACCCAGTTTCCTCCTTTTCCAATGTGGTAGTCGCCAATTAACCCAACTCATTAGTGTCTCTCCCCATCACTTTGCACTGTCCCTGACTCTGGGAGGGTGAAGACAAGCACAAGCCTCCTCCGTTGCGTGTGATGCAGCCACCGTCTCTTTTCTAACTACCGCTGATACACCAACACACTCAGAGGAAAGCGCAGGGTCTCCAGTTTCGAATGGACCAATCAGAAGATGCCTGTGACAGCAGACATTGTAACGTGTGAGTGATAGAGACAGAGCGGCATCTATCTGCTAATTTTTGCTCTCTGTTGATGGCAAACAGATGACCGGGATTCGAACTCACAATCCTCTGGTCATAGTGTCAGCATCTTAGCCTGCTGAGCCACTCGGGGCCCTGCTTTTATATCCTTAAAGAACCACAGAGAAGACCAGAGTCTGGCTTATTCTGATCTACTTGTGCATAAATCCATGAGTCATGCTTATTTAAGGGAATAAATGTGACGTTCAGGAGTCTCAGGATTCAAAGGAAGCTCAGCATATTTGAGATGAAGCAGCACTTAGATCTGAACCATTACTCTGAGGTGTCTGAATGTGCTCCAGATTTAAGGTCATTTATTTAAAAAAGCCTGAGGTTTGTCTTTTCAGGAGAAGTAAAACAAGTGCAGGAACAGCAGTAAAGTAGACTTAGCTTACATGAGTCTGACCCAGTTTAGTGGCATTGAGAGTGATTAATGGATCTAATCAAGTGTTATTTTTCATTAATTAATTACAAATTAAGCAATCTATCATTTAATATTCAGTCTCAGAGTGATGGAGAGCGGTCTGTTTGTGTTATTAATGAGGAAAAGATGCATGTTTTGAAAGTATAATCAGGACATTCAGGACAACATGGACATTCATGTCTCACCAACTTTTTGAAAACTCTTATTAAAACATTCTTCTTATGGACCACCCAAGGCTTAGTGGCATATCAGAGCTGCAAAACTCCTGAGGCATTTCTTTTCTATCCATTCTGATCAGGTCAGGGTTGCCAGGTCCCAAAAACTTCTGCAGTCCAATGTGTGACATAAGGCTACCCTTCACAAGCTGAAACTAGCCATCCATACCACTGCCATTTAACTCACAACTGCATTTTCAAAATAGCCCAGTTTGGTGGAAAAACCACAAACCTGGCAACCCTAAATCTGGTTATAAAGGATACGTTAGTGCAAGAGTGGTGCTGTTTAACACGTGTGTGCCCTCTAGTGGTGAATTCAGGGCGGGATTCTCTTCTCCATCAGTGAGAGAGTTCATTAAAGAGGGTAAACTCACATGCACTCACTCAAAGAGACAGTGAGACATACAGACACAGACAGAGGGTTAGTGTGCTTTTGTCTCTGGCCTTTTGTGCTGACAGTGAAATATGGTCATGTTGTGTGGGTTGGTTTCATCAGGCTAATGCAGGGCAGGGTGGTATCTCTCCTCCTCTCTCTGTGTCTCTGACATTTACTAGAGCTGATGATAAAAAGGGATACAACCCTCTCTCTATCTTTCTGTCTCTCACACACACACACACACACACACACACACACACAGAAAAAATAATTTAAAAAGTTACCGGTAATGCAGAATAAGGCTGCAAGAATATCTTTACAGTATCCATACAGCACCAGAATAAATGAATTGCATAATGAACTAAATGGCTAAGGGTGGAAGACAGGTGGAGAGCAAACCTTGTAGGACTCAAGAGCAAAGACCAATTACAGGTGTAGAACAGAACCATTAAATAATGGAATTCCTCACCTGCTCCATTGCTTTAAATTGATAGTAAAATAAGGTTTAAAAATGAATAAAAGATGAATAGATGATTATATA
>BRDA01002055.1:14414-60660 GCA_036984385.1 Crenuchus spilurus
GTCAAGCGACCGGGCAGAGTTTCCGATGTTATGCCGCATATCAAATACTTAGGCAGTTCTGTGGCTCTATCCGCACCACAAAAGGGGAGCTTTACAGTATCAGCAGCTTTTGTAGTTAATAATTATCTTACTTTTTTTTTTAGGTCTTTTTATATTTAGCACATGCCTTGAATTTAGTATTTTTTCCCGCTTAATCTTCACTTAATCCCAATTTTGATGTAAAGTTAACGTTGGTGGTGTTAGCCTGTATAAACTATACGCCGTATTGTAGCCTTTGAGACGGGCCAGCGAACTGTTAGAGTTACACTTGTGGAACTACTTTTTGGTGGAAGGCCGTATTAAAGCATATTCGTTATGAATTTCTTGAGGTTCTTTGATTTTCTTTTTTTCATTTATTTTATAAAAAAACTGTTGTATAAAAGCAATAGAACACTCGAGGTCTTGTGTTATCGTGAATAACATCACGGCTGTGATGATCTACGGCATGAGCCGAAATCACAGCTGTGATATTATTCGCGATAACACACTCCCTCTCGTGTTCTATTGCTCAAATACATGACTTGTCTTTTGATTTGTTTATAGCTCAACAGCACTGTTTTATAAGATCACTGTTACACAGTGTTTTTTTTTTCTTTTCTTAAAATATATTTTTCACAGCTAAACCAGTCTCATAGTAATTAGAGCTTTGTAGAATCAACATTTAAAATAAATAATTGTGTATATACTGTATATAAAACAATAAATTGAACCCTCAGGACTAAAAAGCATATCAAAATGTAAAAAAAATATGTGCATGGTTACACCCCTGCTGCTCTCTGTAGGGGGAAGCTTCAAATGAGTAAAAAGAAAATGTGACAAAGGGATATGAAACTGCTGGAGGTCCTCTTGGCTGCAAATAATTCAATCAGCAGAAAATGACAGTCCTTTGAACCCGTCCAAATAAACAGCTGGGTTGGCCTATTAAGTTAAATTGAAAGATTGCCTTGTTCCTCAGGAAATGCAATGTTTTTCTTTCTCTTAGAATGTATAAATGTAATACATTCCATAAATAATCTCTTTGTTTAGAGTCTAAAATCACTCAAAAGTTTGAGGTCACCCCCAAATGCTTCTGTTCCACATATTCAGTCTTCTATGGAATTAGAGTTATGTTGTATAGAGTCACTGTGTTTAGTTCAGTTTTGATGACTCGCACAAGTCATTGATGGTGAGCTAGTACATATTTTTCCAGAGGCATTATGGGACATATGAATATGTTTGATATGTCCTTTGAGGTAGCATTAGTGCTACAGTACCTAATGTTGAACAAGATATACTTGCACAAATCTCCCTTGACGTCTTGCACAACATATATGCTTAAACATCTGGTGGACAGTAAATAGCT
This sequence comes from Crenuchus spilurus, assembly GCA_036984385.1. NCBI lineage: Eukaryota > Metazoa > Chordata > Actinopteri > Characiformes > Crenuchidae > Crenuchus > Crenuchus spilurus. The sequence continues at coordinate 15,796 of BRDA01002055.1, forward strand.
GTACTTAAGTCTGTAAGCTTACTGTGAACACTTTTGTGAGACGCTAAAAAGCAGTGACACTGTCCTACCGCACCTTTCTACCATAAAAGATTGAGTATCTGGAGCAGCAGCATGTGTGGATTTTATCGTAGTCCCAGAGCAGCTCACAAAAAACCCTCTGAAATAAGCGTGTTGTGATTAAGAATGTTGGGTTTTGAGTGATGGAGCACTGCCTTTTGTGTAAAATTGTTAAATGAGGCTTTAACAGTACAGTATAAGCAAAATTAGAGCAGGAAAAACATAATGCATGTTCAAAATGTGAGCCTGAATTGATCAGTGAACCTCTGTTGATTTGTCTCCAGCGAACGGCGATTGATCGTTTCTGCGGTGAAGTGCGTCGTCTGTGTCACGCTGAGCGCAGGAAGGACTTTGTTTCGGAGGCTTACCTGCTCACGCTGGGAAAGTTCATTAACATGTTCGCTGTTCTGGACGAACTTAAGAACATGAAATGCAGTGTCAAAAACGACCACTCTGCGTACAAACGGTACATACATGCACCTTCTCATTCGTTCTTTTATTAATGTAGGTGCCTGTACTTTTAATGCGTTTTTGTGACCATTTGTTCATGCATTTGGCCTCTAGATGGCAGCCAAGCTGCTTCATGTTACACTGAGCAGTGTTATTAACAGATACAGAGCATTTCCTTATTTTGGTTCACGGCTTTGTTTCTGATGGAGCTCTTATAATCTTATGACCATATAAGGTTATAGAGAACTAATGCAGCTTTGATGAACTTGTTCTGTGTATGATGACCTGTGCTTAAGCTGAATAATATGTGTATTGAGGTGTGAATGTGGCGTAAGTAGTTTATATAGGCAGTACCTGGGTGTAAGCATCTGTGTGCATGTATGTGAGGAATTGATTAGATCAGGCTACAGAATTTGCTGTATGTTTGAAGTATGTTGGTGTATGTGAGTGTGACTGCTGTCAGCTCTCTTCCAGACCGTCCTCAAAGGTTTCAGTCTGAAAGGTCAAACATGTCATCTCCGGCTTCTGCCTTTCTGTTTCTGTCCTTTTCTCTTTTATTTCTCTCTTTCTTCTTCAACCTCTTCCTGTTTTTTCTCTCCGTATCCCTTCTCTTTACTCTCCCTTTTCTCTGCCCTTTCTCTCTCTTTCCCATCTATCTCTTTCTTTCTCTCTCTCTCTATCTGTCTCTCAACCTCTCCCTTTTTTGGTCTCTCTGACATCCTCTCTTTATTTCTCTCGTTCCAGCTATCTCTCTGTCCCTCTCAACCTCTCCTCTTTTCTCTCTCTGTTCTTTTCTGTTTCTCTCTCTCATGCTTGGCCTCTCCCTTTTTTCTCTTTCTTTCTCTTCACTTATCTGTCTCAGTCTCTCTTATTATTATTCACTCTCTTTCCACCTTTTCCTTACACTGTCCCTTTCTCTTCCCTTCACACTTTAGCTATCACCCTCTCCCTTTTTGCTCTGTCCCGTCCTCTTGTCTTTTCTCTCTCTATGCCCTTTCTCACTCTTGCTCTCTGTCTTTCTTTCTTTCTATTACTCTAGATTATTTTTTTCCATTCTCTGACTCTTTCTCTCTTTCTGTGTGTGTGTCTCTGTCTCAACATCTTCCTTTCTCTCTCTCTCTTCTTCTTTTTTTCTCTATCCATCTCTTCCCCTTCTCGTTTCTCTCCGTCTCTTCCTCGTTTCTCTCTCGGTTTCTTCCTCGTTTGTCTATATCTCTCTCTTGCTGCACTGCACTTGTGTTTATTGCATAATTATAAGTTTATACTTTCTTGAGTGCAGCTAGACAGGTACATAAGTGACATCTGGAAGTCACAATATGTTTTCACTGCACCCTACCAGCCACAGTTGCAGATTTGTATCTGTGGGGATCTTGATTTCATGTCATGTCATAAGCCGTCATCGCTTCGCGATGGTTGGCTGCACAGACGAGTCACTTCTCTCCAATGCCATCTGTCTCTGGTTGCTTGTAGCAGGCTAGCACCTGATCATCCAGTCCATGTCTTAGTACACTTCTCAACACCCACCCTGTCTCTCACAGTGGGCACCATCCTGGTACCCTGGTACATACTGTGTTTATCCTGGGCGACGTCCGAGCCAGTATGACATTCTTAGTTTTTGACTTCATTTGTGCTCTGTGGGATAAATAGACTCACTAAGCATCCCAATCTCTTGTCAGCCCTGCAGTCGACCCGATGTTATGCTAAGTTGTATCTAGCATACACCTCATCATAAAAATCAACATCCAGTGTTATTAGCAGCTAAGCATCTTAACACCAAAAGCTGTAAGAACCATGCTGCAGCCCACAGTTCCAGGTCCCGTTGGATGGGGAGTGTGATCGCTCTTTGTCTGGAACCTCCTCTTCGACCTTACCATCAAGGGTGGCCCTACCAGGAGCATAGCTCCAGATGGTATCGCTCTTAGATTCAAAAGTTCTCTGAAGCTTCTCCACCACGGCAAGGTAGCGATCTCAGGAGAAGGGATCTTGATTTATCAGTGTGTTATTGATTTGCTATAATACACTACATAGTGAATTCATGATATAATACATCTGTTTGCAGTGGTAGTATAATTTTTATCATATATTTATAGTGTTTATTTTCATAGGTTGTATAGATCTGCCTAATGTCTTAACCCTTTGACCTGCTAATGTTCTAACAGTGCTGCTCAGTTCTTGAGGAAAATGTCTGAGCCATCCTCGATCCAGGAGTCTCAGAACCTGTCCATGTTTCTGGCCAACCACAACAAGATCACCCAGGTACCACAAGTAGAGCAAACTGTACTTTCCTGTGGTAGCCTCTGTAATAATGAGCATCCTTAAAATGCCTGCTGTGACATTGATACTGATGTGTATCTGTGTATCCCAGTCCCTTCAACAGCAGTTAGAGGTGATTAATGGTTATGAAGAGCTGCTGGCTGATATTGTCAACCTGTGTGTGGACTACTATGAGAACAAGATGTACCTGACCCCCAGTGAGAAACACATGCTGCTCAAAGTAAGACACCCACACAAATGTGCATGAATTAAATGCAGGGCATTTTACCATCAAAGAGAACAGGGTTGAATGTTGAAATGCAATTCAAGTGTAAAATATAGTCTTCTATATGGAACAAATTAGTAAAGTGATTATGTAGTATATTCACTGACATTTCTTGTTTTGCAGTACCAAAAGCTGTACTTAAAATATATATAAAAAAAATACAAAGTCTACCTCAAAGACATATCTTTCTTTAGATATGTTCATACAAGTAGTAATTTTGTTTTCAAGTCCTTTCTTTTTTTAAATGTCATTTTATTAGGGATGCTAATCTCCATAATCATGGTTATTGGCACCATATTGAAATTTAACAGATTTTTCCAACTGATAGATGTGTCCTATTTTAGCTTATATATTTTTTGTTGTAGATGTGTCCTATTATAGTTTTTATATATATATATATATATATATATATTCTTCTTGACCCCACAGCATCCTCTGCAGGCCACTCTGTGACTCACTGTAATGGTTGCTCATGGCTGTAATGTAGTTCGTATTTAACCTTGCATTGCATTATTTGCATCAAAATAGTTTGCTTAAATTATTAGTATAATGTTAATATCAGCCACAGTCAGTTTTTATTTTATTTTATGGTATTGACCTCAATACCATATTGAGTTCAATGCAAAAATTCTTGAGGCTGTTTTATGAAAATAAAAATAAAGCTTTTGATAAACTGAATTTTTACATAAGTAATTGTAGTGCATTTTTGCATTTTAAACTAAAAAACATACATCAAACTCAAAGTTTTATGTCAAAATAATATTTTGCCATCTTTGAAATCACTAGTATGACTGGTATACTTTTTTCCACTACATGAGAGGAATTTAAAAAGCCTTCAACAAAAAAACAAAGTTCTGTTTTTTAGTGGTCAATTTAGCACTAAATTTAGAATATTTTTTTCACTACTGTAGTGTGGGACACAATTTATGATTCCATCCCACCACCATGATTCATAAATAAATTCTAAGAGCTCCTTAGCTATCTGTAAATAAAAATGAATAAAGTTGTTAATTTAGTGAAGTGATTCTTTCACTCTTTTGTTTGAAAGACTGTTGTTGACTGTGACTTTGTGTTCCAGGTGATGGGATTTGGTTTGTATCTTATGGACGGAAACAACAGCAACATCTATAAACTAGATGCCAAGAAGAGAATAAACCTCACTAAGATTGACAAATTTTTCAAGGTCAGTTTGATTGCAGGGTTTGTTTTTTTAGAGAATGCAATTTGCTGATACAGTTTTCTTAAGACAACACAGTGTTGCTTTAGATCAGCTGTGCATCCAATTCTGCAATTTCTTAATTCTTCAACTGTGTTTTCAGTATGCATGTTGCTATGTTTATATCACTCTCCTGGTTGTAACAGCAAGAGTTTATGCATCCAAGCAAACTTCTAAAGCTGTAATGTTCATATGCTTATGTACTGTAGCTGACTAGTCTTGCTTGGATTTGAAAACTGTTTATGTCTGCACTACAGCAACTGCAGGTAGTGCCACTATTTGGAGACATGCAGATTGAACTGTCCCGCTACATCAAAACAAGTGCTCATTTTGAGGAAAACAAGTCCAGGTGAGACCTCTTTTTCATGTCTTTAATTCAGAAAAATCTGCTGTGGACAAGATTAGTAATTATGTTATTAATGTTTTAATTAGATGTAGTGCAGATATTTGTGTACCGTGTAGTTCCAGTAAATGGTTGTAAGTAGTAATGGTTGTCTCTCTGTCTCTCAGATGGTCTTGCACTTCTACAGGCAGTAGTCCTCAGTATAATATCTGTGAGCAGATGATTCAGATACGAGATGATCACATGCGTTTCATCTCAGAGTTGGCCCGCTACAGCAACAGTGAGGTGAGTTGCCTTGAGTTCAATCTGGTTTACATTTAAATTGGTTCACTGAAAAACCTTATTTACACAATTATTCCCTTACCCCAAATGCAGTTGATAAGCCAAGACAGGCCTGGTGTTTGAAGCTTGCTTGATCAGTTGTACACTGCTATGAGGCTAATGTAACAAGAGTTTTCCATTCCATAGTGCCTATTATGTTTCAGCTACATTAGCCTCAGGGGTCCACTGTTGAATTACAGAATACTTCACACAGCAAATGTGAATTGGCCAAAATGGTGTCGGTGTGATTTTTTTTTCCATTAAAAAAGTTTTAATTCTTGAAGCTTAGTTGGCGCCAATATACAGGGTAATAGTATATAGGGCTGGGCCATATGAGCTCAAATTTATAACACAATGTTTTCCATGTCTTGGTGGTAATGCCATTGACATTTAATGACACACAGTTAAATTTTAAAACCAAACACATGAACCACTACATGAAAACCATCCCAAAGCTGTATGGCTACATAATGAACAATGAACAACATGGGTAAGGCTCTTTGTAGACTTTTGTATACACAGTATAGCATCATTCACATCATGAGACAATCCAGCCTTTTACTATGTCTGTCATTAGGACATGGGGTCCCCAAGCAAAATGTCAAATAGCACAGCTGAGGTTCAGCCGAATCCCAGAAAAGAGGACACCTCTGTACTTTGTTGGATTATTTTCTCTGCATGTGTCACATTTACTGTTCAGAATGAATTTCTCAGCATTGGAACTAAATGGTCATTAAGTGAAGTGCCAAATGATCTGCTTATGCTGACTGCGTGACTGGTGATTAGGCAGATTGGAGATTAAATAGTAATTTACATAATTTACCTTCACATTCAGTGCCAAGTTCCACTTGTTTGATGTTTTACGGATACTGTGTGGGGGGGTCATAGTTAACTGCTCCACTGAATTTTAATGAGCGTTCAAGTAACGCTAAATAAGCAGTGAGACATAAGATGCGAGATCAAATCGGTCTGTTTACTTGTTTTTGTTGCTGAATTTGTAGTTGTACACAGAATTGCATGCATCAAAATTCACTTATATTAATATGCAGATATGTGTAGTGCAGTGTAATGAAATATAAAAGAGCAGAGATGGAATGGTTTGCTAACATGCCCATAGAACATTGCACACACCCGGATAAATGGGCAGCCCCACTGCCCCCACGCCCAGTGAGCAGTTGGGGTTTAGGTCCCTTGCTAAAGGGCACTTCAGCCATTGATATTTAGGGAGGGAAATGCCATGTCCCAAGCCCACTTCTCCATTTTTACGTCGCAGCTTTATCCATTTTTCATTCTTACTTGCCTCCAGACAGTTGCATTTCTATAGCTCTTTTCTAGACACTCAATGGTCTTTGACTTTTGTGACAGTTGGGAGTCACCACTGCCATCACCAATGTGCAGCATCTACCTGGATGATTCAATAGCATCTAGTCTACACCAGAACTCGCACCACACACTAAATATTAGACAGATATGATGAGAGATGATGCTTTTTGAAGATGGGCATGATTAGGAGTAAGAAACTTGGTCAGGACATCAAGGTAGCATTGTTTTAGTTACTGTTTTATTGAATCTTTTTCTGCTTGTGTGTGTGCTGTATAGGTGGTAACAGGCTCTGGGCGTCAGGATGCACAGAAGACTGATGCTGAATACAAGAAGCTGTGTGATCTGGCTTTACAAGGCTTGCAGCTACTCTCTCAATGGAGTGCTCAAGTCATGGAAGTGGTGAGTCACACATCCAGTCTTAAAGGAGTAGTTTAAGGGGAAGTAATTCAATTTATACTCCAAGCAACTCTGTTTGAGGTTACTTAATTAGAAACGCAATGAGAAGTGTGAGGTGCACAAGTTTATATTATTCTATGACATACATAAACTTAAATTACTCATGTCATGGATATTGTCACTGCTCACTCCATGTTTTGTACCTAGTCATTATTTGTTCTTTAAAAATATTCACTACCAAAGACTTAAGATGATCAATTAAAAAACAAATGGTCATAGTTAAACTGCTCTGTACACACTGCTGGCCCACAGGAGGAAATTGAGTAACTTACCACATTACACCATGATACTGAATTTTAAAACATTAAGTAAAATTCAACAGTATTATAAATGTTTGTTGTTCCAAAGAAAATCCAGATTACCATGCTTATGTTCTATATCTGGGTACACTTGTTAATGCTAATTGTTGGGTTTATTTAGGTAAATGATCACAGAAAATATAATTTGGTTTGGTGTTGGTAAAACTCTTTGTAATGTCATTTTCATCACAGGATCAGGTGATTATTTACATTTATAGTAATTTTAATACACGCACGCTTCCAGAATACTGCTAGTCTATGATGAACATTACATAACATAAAACGTTTCCACACAGAAACCACATTTAATTGCTTTTTAAGTAGAAATAGTGTTTCTTTCAAAACAATCTAAATGACCTACACAGCAATTAACTGGACCCATGTATGCAAATGTGTGTACAAAATACATTTTTAACTAAAACTTTGCTATTTTGTAGAACAATGTGCTGTTGTAGATATAATGTTGTTATCCATCAATGTAGTTAAAGTTGAAAATCAAATATATATGATATGTCACCCACCACTAATATGATGTATACTTCAGTCTTTAAGTCAATAAAGTACTGAACATCATTGTCATTGCATTTTGGAGACTGAAAAGAACCTAACAAAGCCTTAAAATATGTCCATCTGTTTAATTAATATATCACTGTTTGCCTTTTGAAATTAAATTATGAACACAGTCTAGCAGTCTGTTTTTTGTGGATGCTGTTGTAGAGATGCTTGTCTCATTTAATCAAATCTCAAGATTTACTAATTTACAGTTTACTGATTATGTGAAGCATAATTGAAATTTGTAGGTTCTAATTAATCTGTTTTGGCTGAGTGCAGTTTCATAACCATGAACAGTGACTTTGTTTTGGTTGTTTTGGGTCTGTATGGAAGCATAATATTAAATGATACAGTGATTGTTCCTGATGTCTGCTTTATTTCATCAATCTTCCATCTAAATTAATCTTATTTATACACACTACACACAGCTTGGGTATTTAGGGGTTTAACTCAAGAAAATAACATTTGTATTTAGCATTTGCATTTCTTTTCTTATTTTTTATCATCGTTTCATACATGTGACCCATAGACACATCAGAGATTGGATATGTTCCCTGGTGGTATTCTGACAGTCCTATAATGGGGCCACTTTCGGTCGCTGTTTCAGGGGTTTTGTATGTATCTGAAATGCATGCTCATTGGGGTTCAGTTCAAATGAGTGAATTGGCCAGTCAAGAACATTTCACAGCAGCCCATGTCACTTCATTTCATGCTATGCACTGGATTATGATTTTTTTTTATCTATATTTGAACTGCTCATGAGACTTCACTAAAACTGTGAAGCTTTTTTCTGTGCTTTGTAGAAAATGTTATTGATGCTTATTAGTCTACGAAATCATTTGTCATGTTGGCATTCTCTCTGTGGTTGTCTTAATGTATTATACCATTTTATTCCTTCATGACTTGAAAATTAAATAGGCTAAATGAATTTTTGTCTTGGTTTTCAAAGAAAAAAAACTATTACTAAACCACAATTTAAAAATATTTATTGAACATTTTTCAACAAAGCACAATATGCTCAATAAAGCACAATATGACTTATAAATTACTTATAAATAAATAAATTAGCCAAAAAAATTTACCCAAAAGTAAAAATGTGGAAATTAATAAAACAGAATGTTTAGTTTGTAATAAATAAATATACTTATTTTGTTTGTGTATCCCAAGTTTTTTGTGTCCATTTTATTACTAACATTGTGATATCTGGACAGAAGTACAGTGTAATATACTGCCGGAAATTAGGAGACATAGACTTATATCTGTCTTAATGTTGCCTAGCAGCAGTGTTAACTGTTTACAGACTAAATGGTGTGGTGGAAGAATACTTTATTGAAAATGATTAAAAGTATACATTAATTTATAAATTGAACATTGGTGTTTTATGTTGACCACTGTTTTATAAAATAATCCACTGGAGATGGTGTGTTACTGTGATTTTAGCATGGAGAAAAAAGTTTGTTTACATTCTGACAAAACACCCTTCCCTATGATTAAAATCGCAGTAATGCACGGCCTCTCATGGCGTTTTGCTTTAATGATCATATTACTGAACATCAGCTTCACTGTACTCTGGTGTGACTTGCTGTGAACAATAATGAGTTAAAGTGAGTGTTAACAATGTAATTAAAAATGTCATTGTTCAGTATAAATTATTCGGTCTTTTCACTTATTCGACCAAAAATGGGGGGGGGGGAAGCACCTTTTTGAACGAATAATTTCAGTTGCCCAGTATTCAGTGCATCCTTATTTACTGTCCAAAACCACAATTGAACCTGGATTTAATGTCAAGTTGATATGGTAAAATTGTGGTAAATCTGAAAATCTTTCTTTGGGGACAGTTTGCCTTATAACGACTTGAAAGTAACTGCTCTCCATGTATGGCCAAAATCTTAAAACTGTTGTAGAACAGTAGCTCGGGCAACAGGCAGTGTATAATTTTCTGTGATATAGCTTAGAGACTGTAACCAACACTATGAATAATTCTGACTGTGAGTTTCCCTAGAATGCATTTTTACATTAAGCTACTTGAATGACTGTTTACATCTTATTTACTTTTATGCAGAAACGTTTAAAAATCTGGTAAATTATCCATTAACATTATACAAAACTAAAAAAGTTACAAAATAACCAATTGTGTAATTAATTTTAGTCCCTAAAAAGGAGGACTATGTAGGAAGCCACCTGCAATTACTACACTGTTCACTGATAATCTACATTGCTGTTATGATTGATACTCAAATCCAGTGTACCAAAGTTGTTATTGACTGCGCTACATATTGTTATTGATGATGGTTTTTATTTTATAGAGTGAAATTAGATCCACAAGTCAACGCCTTCACACAATGTAACATTTCCTTTCAACAGTACTCGTGGAAGCTGGTGCACCCAACAGACAAATACTCTAACAAAGAATGCCCTGACAATGCAGAGGAGTATGAGCGTGCCACTCGATACAACTACACTTGTGAGGAGAAGTTCGCTCTGGTAGAGGTCAGTGTTACTCCTCCTTTCTTGACTCTTTCATGTTGATGTCTTTTGCTAACACAATTTTTCATACGATTCATTCAAATAGTAAGATTTTTTCTACTTTTCTTGGTTCCAGGTCATGGCCATGATAAAGGGACTGCAGGTCTTGATGGGTCGTATGGAGAGTGTATTCAATCATGCTATTCGCCATACCATCTACGCTGCCCTGCAGGACTTTGCCCAGCTTACCCTTCGAGACCCTCTGCGCCAGGCCATCAAGAGGAAAAAGAACGTCATCCAGAGGTACTACAAAATACTGCAGCCTGTATGTGTACACAGCTCATTCAAAAATATAGGGGATACCTTGCCTTCTTTGATGAATATATGTAAAATATTTCATTTCTGAAATATTCTTGTTAATGTTAAATTTCACATTTACTTTACAGTGAAGTAAGAAAATACCTGTAGATATATAATATAATATACTGTAGATATACTGTACAGCATTTAACTTTTTTTTGAAGGGCTATTCATTTGGAGAGGTGGAAAGGCGATTTAAATAGCTGAATTATATTGCCTCTGACATCACAACAAGGGGATGAAATATTTGTCATTATTCCCAAGGCAGTGCTTTATCATTTTCTGTTGGTTTGGATATTTTTTACTAATTTATCAGAAAGCCTCAGGTTCAAACCATTTTTCTTCAGTGTAGAGCACTTCACTGCTCTTTTATCCTGCCTCTAAAGGAACTCCAGACCTTTTCGTGCTAGACAGTATTTATGATTTGAGTTTTGCAAAGGTGACCAGTGAGGTTTAATTACATCAAGCCCTATGTGATACAAAATTGCCTTTAAGATATAAGAGCAAAAACTGAGTATGTTCATTATAGTTGATTAAGTTGCTTACTCATGAAATACAAAAGAATTTCCAGTGAAAAGATGTTTGGTTGTTATTGTAGTGTCCTGCAAGCCATCCGTAAGACTATTTGTGACTGGGAGACGGGCAGAGAGCCTCATAATGATCCCGCCCTGCGAGGGGAGAAGGACCCCAAAGGTGGCTTTGACATCAAAGTGCCCCGTCGTGCTGTGGGACCCTCTAGCACTCAGGTATGTCTTCTGTTATATGGATTAAATGAACTTGGGAGATGTTTAAAGTGAAGAGATGTTGTCATGAATTTCTATTGTGAACATATAATTTGCTTAAAAATCAATTATGGACAGATTGAGAACCCTAACTGATATTAGCCAATATTTACAAATTTCCATTCATTGGAAAATGCAACTGCAAAAAGGGAAACGGTTGAATTTTATATTCTTTACACGTAAAGGGACATTTCAAGTATATATTTTTTAAGTACATATCAGTTTAGAGTGTATTACTAGTATATAGTATCAACATTCAAAACAAGCTGTATACATGTGACTTATATATAAAGTTTGCTTCTACTCTAAACATTCTTAAAATTCTGTTGAACTGATTTAATGTGTGCAGTGCTGTAAAATGAATTTCTCTTAGCTGAGGTTCCTGATTGCATTTGATGACTATTAAGCTTTCTAAATGGCTGGATTATTTCTTGCTATCTAGTGTTTTGTTTTAACATGCAATTTGTCTGAATCGAGTGATGACATGTTGACGGTTCAGTGACGGTTGACCAATGGTCTGTAATATATCTAGCTCCACCTACATGACCTGGCTCAGTATGCTTGTTAGCCCTGCTTTAATGGTAATCAAATTCAGCATGTGTACTAAAGTACAGTACGATTCACATGGCAAAGAAAATGACAATATAATGTCCGCTTCCTGTTGGAAAATTGCCTTTAGGCATTTCACCTGATAAAACCTGCACTATCATTACTACACATAGAAACACATGCAAAATGATGAACTGTGTATTAAAATATGTATATAATGTATGCATATATAAAGAATAGGGCTTCATGCCAGATATCTTGTAGTGTGCTGGTTGTAGAGTCATCCCGCCCACCAGTAACATGTTAAATGTCAGCGGTGTTGCTGAGATTGAGCTGTAATCTGTTTAGTTACTCAGGCTGAGCTGGGCTTTGTGCCTCCACACGTGCACTGGAGTATCAGAGCTATCAGTATTTAGCAGAAAATTCATGCCTGACCTGATTTATCTATCAATCTGCTCTGACAAAGTACATAATCCTAAAGAGGGATGATTCTGTTCGTGTCATACCTCTGTGCGTGTGTGAGTAGATTCCTTCTTCCATTATTCCTCTAGTCTATGTTTGTGTGGTTTGGATTTAGTTATGAATAAACACAACCTTTTTTCAGGTTTTCCATCCTCAAGCTCCATATGCTCCTGTCCTTCATTGGAGTGTGTTCTCTGTGCTAAGAGGCTTAGGGCAGTGGGCATTAAAGACAGTCATCAGTCTATATTACAGAGTTTCATATGCTGAACTGCTCTGTCCGAGACATATATATATATATATTTAGTACAGTAATGTCCGCTCATCTGTTTCATGTATGCTTGCTCATAGTTGCAAATGCACATATACCCACATACACAAGCAACACTATCAGGGTGCCATTTGAGTTGCAATTCTCTTGGAATAGAACAGTATTTCCTAATTCTAGGGACCCATAGCCCTGCACGTTGTAGGGCTTTACAGATCAAACCTGATAAAGCTGACCTGCTCATTAGCAGAATGCCTAATTAGCTATACTGGGTGCATCACCTAAAGTGTGCAGCACTGTAGCTCCCCAGAAGCAAGTCTACAAAACACTGGAGAAGGATGATTTTTTTAAATCTTGGTGGTGTGTCTGACCTGGAGCTTGCCCTCTATTAATATGTTAGCTAAGACTAAGATGTTAATGCTGATATTTTAAGGAGTTTCTCAGGTTTCAGGGTAGATGGCCACTCTTGTAATGTTACTTGGTATGAATCTACTCATCAATTCTGCTGTGTTTCAAGACTCTACTCTTCACTTGACACTCTGATGTTTTCTCTGAAGCTGTACATGGTGAGGACTATGCTGGAATCCCTGATTGCTGATAAGAGTGGCTCAAAGAAGACTTTGCGCAGCAGCCTGGAAGGCCCCACCATCCTGGACATTGAGAAATTCCACCGTGAATCTTTCTTTTACACTCACCTGATCAATTTCAGCGGTAAGGATTCTTTTGAAGTGCCCATTACCTATAGATTAATGCCAGTCTTATTCCCAAAAATAACACATTGCAAATACATGGTTATCATGGGTTAGGTGCCGGCAGATAGGGGTTTGGTCCCCAACCTCGATCAGCCCACTAGAGCATTTTAATAAGAGTTCTTGGGTAAGACTCCCAATGGTATATTCTCCAGCCTCTCTACTTCTAGATAAACTCCCAAATGCATAGGCTCATATTAGTAAGCATAATTTAATTAGCGTCTTTGCCAGGGATATCAAACTCCAGTCCTGGAGGGCCAGATTTCTGCACAGTTGGTTGAGCTTCCTGATCAAACACCCTAATCAACTCAGCAGGTAATTACCAGGTGTAACTGTAGTGTCAGAGCAGAGAAATCACCAAACTGTGCTGCACACCATCCGTCCAGGACTAGTATTTGACACCTCTGCACTAGGCAGGATATGTTGTCAACACAGTGTTAGCTTACTAATGAAGAATATGTTCAAGTATATAAAGTATAAACAGTGAACTTTCAATGCAACATTAATATTTCTCCTCCATATTTGTTTTAATAAACTGGAACAGTGTTTGCTGACCTCAGAAGTTTATGCAAATATTGATCTTATTCAGTATCTATAGTTTTCATTTCATCTATCTTTTTTCAGTTGATATTTCAAAATACACAAACATAAACTCTGAAATAAAATACAGAAAGAATGCTGCAAGCGTTATAAAGATTATGTAGTTGGCGACATATTGAAAACTCCTCATTCATGATGTTCCATGCTGTCAGTGGCTCAGAATAGGAGCTGATGAGCAGGAGTGTTGATGAGTAGAATGATGGCCTCATGAATGAATTTTCTCTTCCAGAGACCCTCCAGCAGTGTTGTGATTTGTCCCAGCTGTGGTTCAGAGAATTTTTCCTGGAGCTTACCATGGGCCGCCGCATTCAGTTCCCCATTGAGATGTCCATGCCCTGGATCCTCACTGACCACATTCTGGAGACTAAAGAGGCCTCCATGATGGAGTAAGCACATTATTACATAATATAAAATACATTAAATTCTCAGTGTGTAAATTGTGTGAATTGTCATATTTATATGCAGTCACATGCAGTAATTCTGACCAAATGCCAGTTACATTAAATTCAGAAATGTTGATAGAATTGTTTCTCCTTAGGTATGTTTTGTATCCCCTGGATTTGTACAATGACAGCGCACACTACGCCCTCACCAAGTTCAAGAAGCAGTTCCTTTACGATGAGATTGAAGCTGAGGTAAAGTCTTCATTTCTTTCATCTCCCAGTCAAATATATTCCAGCAATCTACTCATCTACTCCAATGTCCATTGCAAACTTATAAATACTCAGTACAACCAGTGTCTCTTACAAAGTATGGTTAATTCAGGCTTGACTTTGATGCTACTGTAGATGAATTAGTGTATGTGGTGTGTATTCATACGTACACAAACCTTAAAGACCTGAATAATGGCTACCATTTTCTGTATTGGAAGAAATTATGACATTGAGTGCCGGTAAAGCCTCAAAAATGTCTCTCTCCCTCTCTCTGCTCTAAATTTGTGTTCTTTTTTCCTTTGCTTTTAGGTGAACTTGTGCTTTGACCAGTTTGTATACAAACTTGCTGATCAAATCTTTGCATACTACAAGGTTCTTGCTGGAAGGTAAATGAGAGTGTTGATCTGGATCAAATTATTAGTTTTGTGTTGTTCATTTCTATGTGTTTGGAGAATGTGTTAAACATAAATTGCCAGTTAATTATGTACTGCTGTCTGTTTACCTAGATTATGTGTATGTCTGTGTAATAATCTCTGGTTTGCTGTGTGCAGTTTGCTCCTAGATAAAAGACTGCGGGCTGAGTGCAAGAACCAGGGTGCCAACATTCCTTGGCCATCCTCTAACCGCTATGAGACACTGCTGAAGCAGAGACACGTCCAGGTGAAAATGATTCACCAATGTCTTCCTATGATTTCTTTCTTAATTTCATTCTGAAATATTACTGTAATTTAAATCCTCTGATATTATACAACTGTAGAGTTGAAGAAAAGTCATTAGCCAATTGTTTTTGCACAAACATCATGTCAGCACTGAAAATGGCAGAGTGATGTTGAGTGGGCATAGATTCTGCTTGTGCTGAAGAACAAATCCAAATTTAGCAAAACAGATCATGTCAAAATCTTTGTGAAAACTGCCTAAGTGGATTTTAAGAAGAAATTTCTTCTGCAGATTGGTTGGCGAATGAGGTCCAGTATTCTCAATTAATAATAGACAGTGAATGTTCAAAATGTGATAAACTTAACTTTCATTTTCGTATACAGTTTTATGTCAAATCCTCATTTGATTTTTTTTCTTCTTTGCCATTTTTTTATTTTATTTTGCATGCTAGTAGTTAATAATAGGTGGTATTCAGCTTTTCATACTCTATATGGGTAAATGTAATTTGAGGGATTGTATTATTTCATTTAGTTTTATATTTTCCTTAACTCTTGCAATACATTTTTCTTGAAATCATTGCATTCATAATAAATATACATCATGTAGCCTTAGTGTATGCATCCTTATGTTGCTTTGCATATTTTTAACCCTCTTCCTCTCTTGCAGCTGTTGGGTCGTTCCATTGACCTGAACCGTCTCATTACCCAGCGAGTGTCTGCTGCCCTCTATAAGTCCCTTGAACTGGCCATTAACCGTTTCGAGAGTGAGGACCTCACCTCCATCGTGGTACATTCTCTTTCCACTGATTCTCATCACTAAAGCTGCAACAGCAAAGATAGAAGAACTGTTGCAACTTTATCCATTTATATTTTAGAAAGATATATTAACCTTAATCTCATTAGTCTCACTATGACATACCTTTGCTTTGTGGTTGTGCTCTGTTTCTCTAATCAGACAGCATTCAGTGATTAATTTAAATAAGCCACGTGGCATCTGCTAGACTGAATTTAACTGAGGAAATGCATTTGTGTGTGTGTGTGTTTGTGTGTGATTTCACTAAGACATTTTAGATTGTAAAGCACACTTGTGTGTGATTGTCTTTGGTGGGTATTTTTCCACGTTTAGTTTTTTGTTGGTTTTATTTGGATTGACACTTAATTGAATGAATTATGTTGTTACATAGCAGCATTCCCGTCAGTGCTTTAGTTTTCAATGAAAGCTAATCATGTTTGATTATTTGATTATTATAAAATGGATGCTGGAAGGTAAACGAGAATGTTAATCTGGATCATGTGATAAGTTTACAAAATAATGTTTTGAAGTGACAAAGTGATACGTGGGAATCTTTTAAGTCATTTAGTGCTATACTTTCTGCAGCTTCAAAGGACTTATCCTTTCAGAAAGTGATTAAAAAATCTGGATTTCTACATAACTAAACATTAAAAAGACATGAACATATCTTGTTTGATGGAGAGGCTACACCACATTATTTTAGCATAACCTTCACACTCACGTGGCTTAGCAGCAGTGATTGCAGACTACATTGTGTCATGGAAGAAAAGTTTGTTGTGATTGTTTTAACTATTTACATCTACATTTATAAATCAAACATTGGTGTATTTGATCATATTTTATGCTGGCCACTGTGAGCCACTCGAAACCGTGCATAAAGCAGTAACATGTGGCTTCTGCCTTTCTCTTTCAGGAGTTGGACGGCTTGTTGGATATCAATCGAATGACCCACAAGCTCCTCAGTAAGTTTCTGACTCTGGACAGCATAGATGCCATGTTCCGTGAGGCCAACCACAACGTATCTGCTCCATATGGCAGGATCACACTGCACGTTTTCTGGGAGCTCAACTACGACTTTCTGCCCAACTACTGCTACAATGGCTCTACCAACAGGTACACAATATGCTTTGAATATTGCTTCTGTCAATTACAGTTTGTTGAATTCACACTTAACCTGAAAATTAACTGCAAAGTTGAAGCAGTTCTGTATATGCTTCTAGGACTGGAGCTGAACATCACTGTTTTATATACATTTTATATACTGGAAGATATACAGATTGCATTATCTTGCATATTTGTTATTATAAATTATTTATATATATTACACCAGTGTGTGTGTGTGTAATTAATATGTATATGTATGTGTATGTATGTATATGTGTATGTATATGTGTATGTATATGTGTATGTATATGTGTATGTATGTGTATGTATGTGTATGTATGTGTATGTATGTGTATGTATGTATATGTGTATGTATGTGTATGTATGTATATGTGTATGTATGTGTATGTATGTGTATGTATGTGTGTGTATGTATGTGTATGTATGTATATGTGTATGTATATGTGTATGTATGTATATGTGTATGTATATGTGTATGTATGTATATGTGTATGTATATGTGTATGTATGTATATGTGTATGTATGTGTATGTATGTATATGTGTATGTATATGTGTATGTATATGTGTATGTATATGTGTATGTATATGTGTATGTATGTATATGTGTATGTATATGTGTATGTATATGTGTGTGTATGTGTATGTATGTGTATGTGTATGTATGTGTATGTGTATGTATGTATATGTGTATGTATATGTGTATGTATATGTGTATGTATGTATATGTGTATGTATATGTGTGTGTATGTGTATGTATGTGTATGTGTATGTGTATGTATATGTGTATGTGTATGTATATGTGTATGTGTGTATATGTGTATGTGTATGTATATGTGTATGTGTGTATATGTGTATGTATATGTGTATGTATATGTATATGTGTGTATATGTGTATGTATATGTATATATGTATGTGTATATATGTATGTGTGTGTATATATATATATATATATAACAAATATGCAAGATCATGCCATCTGTGCATATGACAGAATAACAGCACTTAGAGCTTTGAGTCAGAGTTTAAAATGTCCTAATCTCTGAATGGCATCATGCAGTATCTGGCCCATCTTTGGTTTAACACAATGGTTTTATGTATTTGTGATGACTCTTAATGGATATAGCAACTCTTTCCACTCATCTCTGGTTCTTTCGTTGAAGAAATATGTACAGAAATCAGTTGAAGAAAGTCAGATCACAGTTTCAAAGAGAACATTTAACTAATCAGAGTTATGCTCAGGGGTTTAACAGAAAAGCAAAGATGGAGAGTGGCTTTTGTATTTGTGCTGAAAGGCATAGTAGTGAACAGGGAGGAGTAGAACATCTTTCCATTTCAGATGCCCCCCAATTGCTTCATTTCTTCTGTTTCATGTTCTGAGTGCTTACAGAGTGCACTCTACTAAACTGTCTTTTTTCTTTTCATCAATTTTACAGTCTCTTTCAAAGGGCGTATATATGATTGCTTCTGTGCATGGACTACAAAGTGACGTCCATGCCACTCTCTCCCTCAGATGTTGAGGAGCACAGAGAGAGGGGAATGGAGGACAATGAAACGTATCAAGAGAAAGAGAATGACCGGAAAGAAATTATGGAATTACTGATGTAGGCTAGGGTAGAGACAGATTGTGTGGAGGAGATTATCAGTGGGGGGATAAGAGGCAAGAGATGTATTTCATGAAAGATATGGATGTGTGCAGAGAGACTGTGATGAAATAGGCAGACAGAGGATTTTATAGACTGTGTTAGACTTAGACTTGGGAATGTAATAGTAACTAGCAAAGTCCACCTAAGTACAAAGCAGACAGAAAGACACAGATGTGCAAATGCACACACAGCTTGTCTATTCCATGTAGAAGAGAATAGGACATTCTGGAGCAGATAAACATGAACATATTGGCACTATGCCTAATGCCAGGTGTAGGCTAGAGGGCTATAAAGCCCCCCATCATTAAGTAACGATGCCATTAAGCAGTGGAACTGTTTTCCCAGGAATAATGCTGCTTCATCCAATACTTTTAGGATTAGAATAGGTAGTTGGGGATGAGGTAGAGTGGTGAGGATCCAGTCAATCTCAGTAATACTTCAAAATCGTTATTAAAACATAATAATATAGTGTGAATTTACATGAAATTGCTTTATTTAAATAGTTTAGGATAACAGTATGGTGTTGCTATCAGCCACAATCCATTGTTAATTATCTATTGTAATTGAACCTGAAAATTCCATAATGATGCAGATCTAGTAGATACTGATGACTATAGTAAAGATTGCTCTTAAGCTGACAGACAAATAATGAGGAAATATCTCACTCAGAGACTCAGTTTAGTCTCACTTCTTCTTGCTTTCTTGTTTTCTCTCTGTACTTCAGAAATAAAGTGCATGTCAAACTGATCACTGCCTGTTCCTTTCTCCTTCCAGGTTTGTTCGTACAGTGCTTCCCTTCTCACAAGAGTTCCAGCGAGACAAACAACCAAACGCCCAGCCGCAGTATCTCTATGGCTCAAAGGTGAGTTTTTGTTTGTTTGTTTTTTTGTTAAAGCAGTGTATTTCTTTAAAATAAAATGATGTATTGAGAAAAGCATTTGCTCACAATCAAAAATATTTTGTATCTTGCTTTTAATGCTTCTCTGTGTAATTTCACATCTTTTAACAACACAAATGGTGTATTCCATGTTTCTCTGTCATTTTCATTTCTTTGTGGCAGCACAAACTCGAACAAATACATGTAAGAATCCAAGCAACACCATTACTTCATGTCTACAGCAAAGGTTGTTTCTTACTTGGAAAAAGGCAGTTACAGCATCCTTGGAATATCGATAAAATCTCTCAAACTGATTTTTACCCTTCGTTTTTAATAGTGGTTATAGTTTCTCCATGTTTGTAATTAGCAGATCAATCATTCCTTTCAGGTTGACATTTTCATTTCCACTAGGGTTGTTAATCACAACACAGGATACTGTAATTTCTAAAATATCATTACAGCCTTATTTGTTGAAAGAAAATGTCAAGAGCACGTTTTTGCACATTAAATAGGCCATTACATTATGATCTTCAACAAAGTAAATTGGTAAAAGTGCAGAAATATTGACTGTGTGTAGATCAAATCATTTCAAAAGCTTATTGTATGTCAGTATTCACTTCTTGCATTGTGACTCCATCCATTTGATGAAGGTTTAAAAGTTTTTCAAGCAACTTAAGCATGCTGCTCACAGCCAGTAGCTTATACTGTCCAGTATTTTGTATTATTTAGGATGTTTATGTTCACAAATTTTGTTGGACCTGTGTTTTTGAACAATATTAAATATGGTTTTGCTAAGCTTTACTAATACATGGGATTATATATACAGTGCTACATCAAAAAATGAGAATATTGTAAAAAAGTTCATTGTTGTTCATAACTAAATTCAAAAAGGTGAACTGTCATTTTATTGACCTTACATGTGAAGTGACGTTGCAGGCCTTTTTTGTTTTACTGTTGAGCAGTATGGTTTTGAAAAATGAAAAATATGAAAATCCAGATCCTTAAATTATTAGAATATTGTATTTGAAGTTTGAGTTACTATTCAAATAGGTCAGTATTGTTAATTAAAAAAAATTATATGGTGTTATAAATTATATATATAATATTGATTTTGAAATATATGATGGTTTACTTTCATAATAATATAAAAAATAAAACTAAAAATATTTTATGATATTCCAATTTTTGGAGTCGTGTGTGTGTGTCCAGACAATTTGGACAAACTACTGCATTTGTAATTGAATATGTGTTCTTTTCAGGAAGGGCCTGAAAAATCCCAGGATTTCCAAATTATGAAGCATTAGCAGACTTAGTTTACACAAGTGATCATCTCTGAATCATATCACCCAGAGCAGAGTCATGACTGTGTTAGTTCAGACCAATTCAGGTGGCCCACCGTTTTGTTTATTAAGTGTCCTAAGCTCATGTCCTGAGCTCTGTCCATTGACTGGTGCTCCTCCATGCTCAGCATGAAAAGGGTTCTCTATCACTGTTGCTTGCTGAGTGTCCTCCTCGCTATAATTTTGTGTATATACACTCCCTCTTCCTTCTCTTGCTCCATAATCACTCCTAGCTTGACTGGGTGGAGTTGAACCTCGACGACTTTCTCCTTCAGAGTGCCTTTTTGCTGGGCATATGGAATGAAGGCAGGCCCACAGCAGAACCACAGCGATGATGAAGAGCAGAATACTGCTAACTAGCCACACGCCCATAGCTAGTTCCCTGCGGCTTCCCCCACGATCTGCGCCTTCGTCCAAGGTGCTAAAAAGCTGGCACTGGTCCCTAGTGGGGTTGGCTGACTGGCAGGTGATGCAAAGGATGTAGGTGGTCTGTGGGCTGAGGTTGCCCAGGCGAGTTGATGTCAGACTAACGGGAATTCTCTCTTCTCGCATGAAACTCTTCCGTGTGTATCCCATCATGAGACTATTCCAGTTAGGATGATACATCACACTGTAAAATGTGTCCACACAGCCAGGCATAGCGGGCCAGCTAATGACGGCTGAGGTGGATGAGATGTTCTGCACGTTGATGCTCATGTTGTTTCTATAGGTTGCAGTGTGCTTCTAAATGTTCAGGCAAGGTTCCTCATGAGTCTGAATGGACCTTTATGATGACGACTAGATCAAGATTTCAAGGAACGCTGCTAGAAAAACACAATGATTTTCTTTCAACATATTGCAGAGCTTTCACATATTACTAATGATCAGTAATCAAGTCTAGTTAATCGAAGTATAACTGCAGATTCATTGAGAATGTTAATTGCTATTTTTAATTACATATTTTATTTTTATTGATTTATTGTTAACCCCCCCTTAAACATTCAGATGAAGAAAGCATTGCATCTGCTCTGTTATAGGACTGTTCTTTGTTAGTTTTCAGTGGTGAGTTACTCTATCATTTGTCCTTTTACAGTAAACCAAGTGTATTTGCTATTATATACAGTTACAGATTCAGCCATCAAATGGTTCTTGAACTGGTTCCATTCAGGAATCAAAGAACCCTGGTGCCATTCAGCAAGTAGGTGCACAGTTGCACCAGTTTTGATTGGAACCAAGGATATGCAAAATAGATCTGCAAAAGCTACTATTCTTTGATTCCAGCTAAGAACTAACTTCATGTTCCCAAACCAATTTATGTTGGTAGAATAGTGCTGAATGGTTCCAAACTTAGGTGTACAAATGCGAACGGAACCTGTTCCACATTGTTGGAAAGGTGCTAAACCTTGCAAGAAAAAGTTAGTGAACCCTTTGGAAATATGTGGATTTCTGCATTCTGACCTTTGTCTAAGACGCAATCTAATTAAACTAATGTCTTTCAATTTCACGACATGTCTTAAATTTCATAACATGTAAATACATTTAGCAGCAACCACCATAACCAAACCTTTACTGAAGCTGCAAGTTTGTAGAGCTCTGTATTCATTCATACAAATTTGTTTGCAAAGTTTATTTTTCTGCATTGAGACATGGTTAGCAATAATCATTAAGAAGATCAGATTTTTCAGTAACTACATTTTTAAGTCTATTTAATAGGTAAAGCACTTACCTCTTTACTTGAAACACCTTTTGCCAAATAGCTCTTGGAGAAGTCAAAGACATCTTTTTCCTCACCTCCACTGTGGATGTTTACTCACTGAACTCAAAAAAAGAAATAAAAATTTCAGCTTTTTGTGTTCAGTTAGATTGCATTTTTTTGTAAAAGAGTAGACCACATTCACACTTCTTCTTGCAACTGATGATTTTTTGCAACCAGATGATAGTCTGATCCTTATTAGGAGAGAAAGTTTTTTAGCCTAATTATCAGCAAATGTCAGTAAACTCATTTAGGCTTCTTAGGGTAAAGAGCAAACAAGGTCTGTTGCTTTAAAGAAAGAAAATACTGTGACTAACAAAGATTTCCTTGTTATGAAATGTGACTGTAAAGATATTGGTGCAAGCCTGACCTTTGTTTCCATGGTAATAAGCCTCTTTAATGTGTTCATTTTGATTTGTTAGCCATCCTGTATTCCTGCTTGAAGTAGACTAGCCTGGAGGACTCTGCTTTGAGTTAATGAGAACAAAAGAGCTTAAAAAGCCAGAGTTGATTGTATGTAGTGTTTTTTTTTTCTCTTTTCTTTGAGTGCAGGAGACGAACATAATTATAATTCCAGTCAGCTCCTTGAGTTTCTAGACAGAAAGCCAGGAGTGACTCAGTGGGGTAATTTAAATGCCATATGAATTAATCTCTGTGTTATTGTGTAATACTGTATGCTTTTAATTGGAAATATTACTTAATACAATACAACTGCAGAACACAGAAAAAAAGATTTATGAACAGTAGTATATTATGAGAGAAAAGTATTAGGTCCATTTTTGCAAAAAGAAAAAGTTATTAAATTAACACATTCTCTACCCATTCTCTCTCATACTTATTTTTTTTCGTGAAGGATACATTGAAGTGAACACACTGGGCTTTATCTGACTGTCATTCTAATCAAAGACTGAAAGCTACTTTCTGGTATGTGTTTCCTCAAACACAGGCACTGTTGGTAAAAACCAACATGGCTTAATAATCAGGTGATCTACAATATCTCTGGAAAATCTGCCTCTGCAGTATATTTTGTTCTTAATACAAATGATACTTTAACATCAGTACTGGTTCTTGGTTTTGAATATCTTGATTAGTGTATCTCCAAAAATGAATATATTCTTAAAAGTTTGTGTTCATAATTTAATTCAAAAAGGTAAACTGACATATATTTTATACTCATTACATGTGAATGTACATATTTCAAGCATTTTTCTTTTACTGTTGATAAAGTTTGAATATTGATTTATTGGATATGAAATATTTTAATAACTAGATTCTGGATATTTGAATTTCATGAACTGTAAGCCATTCTGATCAATCAATCAACAAAAAACGCTTGAGATCACTTTTTAATGAAATGAATATAAGACAGTTTACCTTTCAGAATTGCATATTTGAACAACAATGCACTTTTTCATGAATTGTATTAGATGCGCTAGTGTTCCAAATGTAAGTAAAGAGAACTGTTGGTGCAGACCAACATGACACAAGCATATAATCTACAGTATCTCTAGAAGTATCAGTCTCTGCAGAACATTTTTTTTAATTTTTGAATGTTTATTTATACATTGATTTTGATACAGAATCTTTTTTGATAACTTACCTGAAATTAAATTTTTAGATTAAAAAGACGAGTTTATCACTTAATAAACAAGTCTACTTCTAGCAGGTATGCATTATCTCATTTTCATATTCAGTAGACAAATACAGATACCTTGTATTTAATGATTATTGATGATTATGTATATTCTTTTAAATTACATATTTACATATTTAAAGTGGGTGATGTTTGAGTCAGAAACAAGTGTGAGGTGTTGGAATATTGAATAAAAACATTTATGTTTTATATATAAAAATAATATATAAAATATATAAAAATATTTATTCAAGAAGAATATTTTTTTTGCCTGTAACAGATTGCAAAATAATCAGAAAGCACCAATGTTATTAATGTGCATATAAGGTGTAATTTAGATACCCACTCAATAGCATCAATTTTTAAATGAGGGTGATTAACTGACTCTCTCATTTATATGCCTAACTAGTCAGATTTTTTTTTAATGCTTGGTGACTCCATTTATATTGTGAGGGATTTTTTTAAATTTACTTTAGGTATAAAATTATTTGCATATTTTGATCATATTATTTAGTCCTGTTTAATCACTTGATTATGCTGGTGAATTGAGACACTGCTGACTGTGAATCATTACCTCACCACTCTGCTCACTGCACTTATATAAAGGCATTGACAGTGTGCAACAGGCAGCTATAGTGGAATTTACTGCCATGCGTATTGTGAGTGATCATCAGCACTCAAAAAAGGTCACATTGTGCATGTTGTTGGCACCCAATAATTACTCTTATTGTTTAAGGAAATATTCCCTTTTAGGTTTTCAGTGTCTCTTGGGGCAGAGACAAGACTGGAGGAATCAGCCTACAGTCCAATGCATTAGTACATTATTATACAGTATTGTAGTTATGTAGTCTGTAGTCCTTATGCCTTCCCATTTTAGCGTTTTAATACAGTGCAGATGATAAAGTTCAGTTTATTTATTTCTTGTTCCCCCAAGCTGGAAAAACGGACATTGCCTTGTCTGACCTTTTCATTGTCTTTTACTTTTCATTATGCCTTAGCCTGGAGCTCCAAATTGTGAGGAAAAAACATGGGAAATAATTTGAATGTGCAGTGTCTAACTTACCTAGACTATGCCTATTTTAACAACATTAAGAGTTTTGCATATTAACTGTAAAATGAAATGAAAGACCTACTGTTTCTACAATATGTGCATATTATTCAAAACCATTTATAAATTGTAACAGATCCTAATCTACATTTGTTTCAAAGGATGATTGGACCACATAGCTAGGTACGTATTTGATGCTGTAAATATTAAATTGCAAATTCATTGGATGCATTTTAACTTGGATGTGCATTGAACTTTTCATTCAGAATGGTGAAAAATATGTTGAGAATTGTAAAGGATTTTTACATCTTTTCTGTGTAAATATTCAAATCATGGAAGCTGCAGATGACTATAGAGGATTTTCTGTTTTTCACATATGATCTGCTCCCATATAATAGTGAAGTCTTTCTTTTACCAGCATTGTGGCAGGTTGTTCTTATTTCTAAGATGATGCATTTCATTTCCTTAAAACTACAAAAGCTATAAAGAGATTAAGGAGAATTAAGACTTACCCAAAGAGCTGAGAATGGAAGAAGGCTGGTATAATTGGTTGATGAGACTTGCAGTTGTGTGGACAGCAGCTCCAGCTGGATGTCTGAGTGAAAATGACCCGTGGCTATTTCTCATGGCTTAGGCTGTAATGCCTGTGGCAGCGAGCTGGGCTTATGATGGACGCTCAGTGGCAGGATGTGTTTCAGCCCAGTGCAACAGCGCATGGCTAAAGAGGGGAGAGCACTACCTGATTACAGCATGAGAGAGAGAGATCAGTTCTGTGTCTGAAGACAGGGAATATTAAAAAGGATTACAGCTGAACACATTACCACTCCCTTTCTCATAACCTCTCGCTCTTTCTCTCCCTCTCTCTGTCTGTCTCTCTCACTGACTTTCTCTTTGATCATTCTTACACTCAAATTTATTCACTTACACTCACTGATGCTTTTGCCTTTTTTGTCTGTTGGTTACATTACATGGCAACATCTGCTTTGCAACCATTTTTTATTTTACTTATAATTTACCCGTGTCTCTAAATAGCTTAGAAATAAATATCATTGCTTTAGAAGCTTCTGATAGGCTAATTGACATAATTTGAGTTAATTGGACATGTACCTGTGGCAGTATTTTAAGACATACTTGCCTTTTTGTAATCAAAGCAATCAGAGTAAATGTAGACTTTCAGATGTCTGGTATATTCATAGGAACAATTTCCAATGGCCTCAAGATGCCATGTCCATCTGTTCAAATAGTAATATGCAGTTTGAAACTCTGTGACCACACTGCCAATACTGTTCAATAAGGAGACATGGTCTGTCAAAACAAGAACAGCAATACAACCTGTGAAGATGCTGGAGCAACCAAAAGTATCTATATCAAAAGTAAAATGTGTCCTATATCAGCATGGCCTGAGAGACTGCTTAGCAATGAAATACTCACTACTCCAAAAGTGGCATTAAGAGCCAGGTTATAGTTTGCAACTGCACTTTGGGACCATTTTTTTACTTTTCCGCCAGTGTGATGAAACGGTAATGGAACTGTTTGGCCATAATGACCAATGCTATGAATGGAGATAAAAGGGGGGATGCTTGTAAGCCAAAGAACACCATCTTAACCATTAAGCACAGAGGTGCCAACAACATGTTGTAGGGGTATGAGTGCACTTCACAAAATAAAAGGCTTTGTAAGGAAGGACAAATTATGTAGAGATATTGAAGGCTGGAAAAAATAAATATAACATAAATCATTGTCTCAAGTATTTTGATATTTCATGTTCTTAAAATCACTAGTAGTGATCCTGACTTGAGAGAGGTAATATTTTCTAGGATTAAATGTCTAAATGTTTAATTTTGAGTTTAAATGAATCTGACTAAGGTGTAAATAAACTTATGAATTCAACAGTTTTAAGTCATTGTGCTTGAATGATGGGTATGTTTATTGAATACAGCAGGTTGTGCACTAATCAAAAACATCTAGTGCATGTTCCCTAGATGTTGTTCCTTTTGTTCTTTGTACATTAATTAGCTCATATATAGCAGTTTGTTTTGCCTCATTTTGTAACTGCATGCTGGAACCAAGAATGGTAATTTTTTGCTTATAACTAGTCATATGTACCAATTTTGCCTTCATTTGTTTTGTCTCTATGTAGTTCCATTTGTTGAGGAGGCAAGTGAATATGAATTAAAATAATTCAACCTAAAAATATTTTACCTTCTGTAATAATCCAAATACACAGGTTATATTCTAATTTGCATTTCCTCTGCTTTTGATGGAGATGATGACTTCTTTTACAGCTTGGTTTTCAATCGTTTTGTAACTAAATGCACAGGATTTCAGTTGTATGTACATTAACTTACTTTTCCCATGAAATTAATCTCTCTCGCTCGCTCTTGCTCTCATTGCAGGCCTTGAACTTGGCATACAGTAGTATATATGGCTTCTACCGGAACTTCGTAGGACCACCTCATATTAAAGCTGTCTGCAGACTGCTGGGATACCAGGGCATTGCTGTGGTCATGGAGGAGCTGCTTAAAGTTGTCAAGAGCCTGGTAAGAGCACAATTTGCTACTTAAGTTTCTTGTTGTAACAGACATGTCTTGGTAATTGGTTAAATATAAATGCCTTCAATCCTCAAACCTGCACTCTTGTCACTTTCCATGGCTGTGTTAATGTTGCTCGGAAATTGAGGCTAGCTTGGGTAATGTCATGGAGGTGATATCTATGTTCCCGTAATGAATGGTTGGAATAATTGTCCAACATGGTAACTGGTCAAGCAAGCAAAAAGTTATTCTGAACCTTTAGTTAATATAACAAGTGTTGATCCCTGTAAATGTGCTGGCCTATTTTAATTGGTCCCTTCTTTTAGATTATCATGCATGTCAAAGTTAAGTTCAGGCACCCCTGGTGGTCTGTGATATACAGCAAATCGAATAAACCCCATACAAATATTTACAATTACTAATGAATTAGATTAGATTATATTACTAATTAATTAGATTTTTATTTTCCGAACATGTAAAGGGACCGAAAAACCCTTTAAGGTTCTCGCCAAGACAGAAGCAGTGGATTTTAAATTTTTGCTGTTAGGGGACAATAATATATACAATCAGTGTTTTTATTTTAAAGAACACCCAGTTTTTTTCTTATATACTCCTTTACCTTTTTGACATTTTAAACATTTTGATCCTGTTTATTTCTTTTGTGCTACGAAGCATTGTTGGTTTACATTCAGACAACAAAACATTGCCTTTCTAGTGAACTTTAGTGGATGTGTTAGCCAAGCATACCTCTACCGACTGGTAGAGATGGCACTACGAAGTCTGAGTTAACCCCTATACATAAGATACAGTGACGACTCAAATGCGCTGTACCAAAAACAGGACATTAAAAGGTTAAGACATTTAACAAAGTGCAAATGACACCTGGCATTATCAGATGATGTAAAAAAAAATAGATAATTTTTGCTTTAATTTTTACTTTGGCACTGAGCTCTGAAGATGTAATGTGAAGCTAATAGCTGAACTTTTGTGTTTTGTAGCTCCAGGGCACCATCCTTCAGTATGTGAGGACCCTGATGGAGGTGATGCCTAAAATCTGCCGTCTCCCGCGACACGAGTATGGCTCGCCAGGTGGGTGATGAAACAGCACTGGCTTTTTTCTGTGGCACTCTGTGGGGTGCCAAGTAGCACAGCTACCCAGGCAGCAGCTCTAAAGACTTTGTTTTGCACTAAAGTCCTTACGTATTAATGGCGAAACTGCAGCAGCACTTTCTATGTGGTGATCCATTCTAGTTCAAGCATAACTCAAAACAGTGTGGTTTCTAACACAGGTATGTGATTTCAGGTAACTCAAGTCATTTCTTACACAGTGGGTTGCTGTGTGACCCCTTATGTGCTTTTACCCAAGCAGAGTGCATTCTGTGTTTTGTTGGCTGTAATCAGTGGCTCTTCAGCTTTACCTCCCCACCCACCCATACCTTGAGCATGCTGGGTAATTGCCTATGACCCTTGAGGGCTGTGTTTGTGTTGCTGTCTGTAGTTAGTGGGCTTGCTCTACACCGATGTCATGACTTTGCTTGGTAAAAGTGTTATAAAGCAGACAGGAGGAGGTAGAGAGACCGGGAGAGATGTCACTTATTGACTGTTTTGTCAAAAAGCACTGTTAAAAAGTCATTGTTTTTGTCAGTGCACAACTACAATAACAAAAGGAGCATTTTTGTTAATATGATTAATCATTTAAAAATGTTTTTGCTGAAACCTGTGGATTCTGAACTTCAATCAATACCATATTTGTGCAGAGGAGGAGATAATTGATTGTAATTGTAATTGCTCAATGAGCATTAAATTACATTTCTTTAGTTTTTGTTAATATTTTGTTATTCTTTGTGAAATTACATTAAACTAAAGCTTAAAGCTGTCAAATCATGAATGATAAATTAAATGTAAATGTAATTAATTTTGCAAGTACATATGAAACTGAATTTAGAGTTACCTATGTATGTAGTGTACCTTGAAAAATAAGAACCCTAGGCTTGAAAGATCCAACCAAACATCTTTTAAGGTAGGTATATACTCCCAAACTATAATGTCTAACATTAAATGATTCATAATGTGTTTTTTTTTAACCATATGAATCAGTAAATGGCAAATTTGCTAATAAATTATGCAAATTAGCATTCAATATGGCCACCGAGAGGCAGAAAGTTATGTATTTTCTAAACGGTATATCTCAAAAACCACTAAAGATTTTGACTTTATTTTTTGGACTTTTATTTATAACCAATAAACTCATGTCCTGATGTAAGGAAATTAAATACAGATGAAACATATTGAAGATAAAGACAAGTTTCCATTTTTGTCATTTTTTCGCACCTAATTACAAACCGGATTCCAAAAAAGTTGGGACACTAAACAAATTGTGAATAAAAACTAAATGCCTAAATGCAATGATGTGGAGATGGCAAATGTCAATATTTTATTCGTAATAGAACATAGATGACAGATCAAAAGTTTAATCTGAGTAAATGTAAAATTTTAAAGGAGAAATATGTTTCAAAATTTCACAGTGTCAACAAATCCCAAAAAAGTTGGGACAAGTAGCAATAAGTGGCTGGAAAAAGGAAATTGAGCATATAACGAACAGCTGGAAGACCAATTAACACTAATTAGGTCAATTGACAACATGATTGGGTTTAAAAAGAGCTTCTCAGAGTGTCAGTGTCTCTCTGAAGCCAAGATGGTAAGAGGATCACCAATTCCACCATTGTTGCGCAGCAATACCAGAATGGTGTTACCCAGCGTGTCTGGAAAGGCACCATTAATGCAGAGAACTATGTTCAGGTTCTAGAACAACATATGCTCCCATCTAGACGTCATCTCTTTCAGGGAAGACTCTGCATTTTTCAACAAGATAATGCCAGACCACATTCTGCAGCAATCACAACATCATGGCTACGTAGGAGAAGGATCCGGGTACTGAAATGGCCAGCCTGCAGTCCAGATCTTTCACCTATAGAGAACATGCAATAAAGGCCCAAGACGATTGAACAGTTAGAGGCCTGTATTAGACATGAATGGGAGAGCATTCCTATTTCTAAACTTGAGAAACTGGTCTCCTCTGTCCCCAGACATCTGTTGAGTGTTGTAAGAAGAAGGGGGGATGCCACACAGTGTTAAAAATGGCCTTGTCCGAACTTTTTTGGTATTTGTTGACGCCATGAAATTTTAAAACAACATATTTTTCCCTTAAAATGATACATTCTCTCAGTTCAAACTTTTGATCTGTGATTTGTGTTCTATTCTGAATAAAATATTAGATGTTGGCACCTCCACATCATTGCATTCAAGTTTTTATTCACAATTTGTTTAGTGTCCCAACTTTTTTGGAATCCGGTTTGCAAATATTCAAGCCGGCTAATCTAGTACTTACAAAGGTTTGATCAAAAAATGCTGAGATCATCCCATGAAGAAATATATAAAGTATCAGTACTCCAAAAATCAACGATAAATCTTAAAAAATACCAGAGATATCATGCTTGAAAGATTGCAAGGAAGCCGACTGACTTTTTGGGAGTATATACCTACCTTAAAGACCTGTCTATACTGGTTTGTATTGAGTTTAAAATACAGAAAAGTGTGAACCTCCATTAGTGTCCTCCATCACCTGATTTGAGTAATACGTTTTAACAAAGAAGGAAAAATAGGTATATGCAGCTATTGCTGTCCATGCCTGAAATAAATACCACTGCATATATGTTATTGTTTAATAGTAGCATATTAGTCATTGTAAACAGTAGTTAAGTCTCATTGAGTTTGTCCTGCAGGCATTTTGGAGTTCTTCCACCACCAGCTGAAGGACATAGTGGAGTATGCTGAGCTGAAGACTGTGTGCTTCCAGAACCTCAGAGAGGTGGGCAACGCTTTGCTCTTCTGTCTGCTGAGTGAACAGAGCCTGGTATGTTAACACCAGTCATGCACACACTTCTATAGTTTCACAATAATCAAAAATGCAATTCATATTTTAGAAACTTACTCAACTGCAAATAAAAAAATCTTTGAATTTTACCTTCTCAATGAATAATGAACCTCTATTAACCTGACACCAATGTTTGTTTTTTTGCAGTTTGTTTTTTCAAAATTAAGTATTTTCAATAGGATACTAGAGAAACTTTTTTCCAGTAAAGTAAATGCATGGTTTATTATTCCTTTAAATCTCTTTGCATGGCGTTTTTGTTCAGTATTTATTACTCGAATAAGCCTCAAAATTCTCAGTACATTGCTAATACAAGTACTATGTACTCTATACTTACAGAACTGTAGTAGTTCAAGCACTTCAACATTCTTTGCTGTTTAATATTTATTTTTCTTTGAATTAAAGGCTTTGAAGTCAGTTCAAAGAATCTCTTTATTGTGCTCTGATGGATGGCACTGTCATTATCATTCACTGTATAATCATTTGAAAAACCATTAGAAGCACAGAGAGAAAAGCAGCCTGTTTCTCTCAGCACTGTACTGTTATACATCCCAGAAATGTGGGGTACCAGGATTCTTAGTCTTGGAAATTAATATAGTTGTAAAATATTTGACTTTTTTACTTTTTACTTTATAAGATGATTACTAAACGCTGGGTTGAACAGAGTCATCATCGTTGTGGATCACAATCAGAAAAATACACTGCCAATAAATTAGAGGGTGACTGAAACAAAGTCAAACACATCAAGAAGACAGCCATGCATATCCATGGTTGATTTTCAACCAGTGTGTTTAAAAAATATTTATACAGTGTATCACAAAAGTGAGTACACCCCTCACATTTCTGCAGATATTTAAGTATATCTTTTCATGGGAGAACACTGACTAAATGACACTTTGACACAATGAAAAGTAGTCTGTGTGCAGCTTATATAACAGTGTAAATTTATTCTTCCATCAAAATAACTCAATATACAGCCATTAATGTCTAAACCATGTGTATATACTAGTGAATATCATAAAAAAATAGTTTTGTGAAAAAGTTCATTGTCATTCAGAAGGGCAAATGGTCATTTTTTATGTTCATTACATTTAAGTGGCATTGTTAATAGATTGTTAATAGATAATAGATTGATTTAGAGTTTTTGAGTAAATTACTATTCAAACAGTATCAACATTAAAACAAAAACGAGTTTGAAATACATCGCTGTACGTGTGATGGATATAAAAGCTTTTTCATAATATTCAAGTTTTTGGGGATGCACTAGTTTTGTTTGTGCTGATGTCAGAATCAGAAATACTTTATTGATCCCAGAGGGAAATTACATGTGTAATGCAAATGGTAATACGGTACTTTGATGAGGATATTGCAGAATCCCTATTATAAGAGAGCTCACATTCTTTCACTGGAATTATATTTCTAACATGTAGAGCCCTTTAGTAATATCACAATACTACCAAATCAAACTCTGTTTGTAAACGAAACATTCATCATTGTCTGTAAAGCAAATGTCTGTGTGATAGAACACAGACACAATTCTGTATTTAAGAAATAGTTACTCTACATCTATATAATAATGTCCATAGCATCTACACATGTAGTTTATGAAAGAGACTAAAGATCAGTTTCACAGCTTTCTGAGGATGTGTTTTTTTTAGACAGGATACCTGTAGCCTGCTGAGAGTTGTCCTGGAAACATGTTTGTGCAACATGTGGATGTATTAGGTTTTATTCTCAGTAGTGTTATCCTCAGTCCTGCTGCTTTTGAGTTCAAAACATCCATTCATGTCAGATGTGTTTTTGATGATTGCACCTGAATTGATCGGAGTGGCATAGAGGAGGACTTTTTTATGCATTGTAGTAGTGACTCCTGCTGACTGTAGTTTGATGTGGAAATGTATAGGTCCTGGCTTTTTAACCAAGTGTGATAGATATCAAATTCATAGCCCAATAATTCAGATTATATAATAATAATAATAATATATATTACATCTACCAATGTTCATGTAGCATCTCTTCAGAAAGAGAACATTCCATGTTTTCAGCTTCTCTATGCACTTAATGTGCCGGGGTATATTTTCAGACAGATATTTATCTGTTTTTCCTCAACACTGAATTGCTTACATAATTTATTTATGCCATTCACATTGTCCTGATAATTAGCTTTTTTAGAAAAGAAAAAATCTGCTTTCATCAGCCTCTGCTTTTGTCTGGTTATAGCCCTTCAGCTTCTCTTGAAAGGTTGTCAGTCATGTTTACGCCAACATGTTTTATTAGCCTAAGATCTCACTTTGTATGGTGTGTATGGATGCTGACAAAAAGACATTTTCTGGAAATCAAAGGATAGAAAAACTGAATCTTTGAGAATTCTGACCGTGTATGTATAAGTTAAATGTATTTGGTGTCTAAGAAGAGTGAAACAATTATGAAATCTGTCCTCATGCATTTGTGTTATATTTCATCTTACTCTAAATGTTTGTTCCAAACACATGGTAAAACAGTTGCACTTTTATTTTATTTTATTTTAAAATAATCTCAAGACAACAGAAACAAACATGTAATGAAGGATAAAGCTATTATAACACTTTGGACTACACATACAGTATTTGTAATCAATAGGAAAGTCATACACAACTGAAATTCTAGCTTTTTTAAAATAATTAAAGATGTTCTGTCAATTTCATATAATCGGGTGACGGGTGGTAGCATCTCAGAAACTGCTAACTTTGTGGGATGTTCTAGAGCCACCATAGTGAAGGTGTACTGAGAATGGGCTTCTCATACACTGAGTGCCTCCCAACATCATAGTGTGAGTGCCCCACAGGTCACTGATGGCAGAGGGGAACAAGTCTGGCGAGTGGTACAGTACAATCAATGTACCACATTGGTCCATTTAATTTAACAACTGTCCAGTTAATTTATATAATGAATGCAGGAGCAATGAGGAAAGTGTCAGGGATCAATGCTGAAAGAACACAATTAGATCATGTTTAAGGTAATCATATCTGACATCATATATATATATATATATATATATAATTTTACATAAGCTTCAAATTAGATATCCAAATATATAATGTCACTGCATATAATGAATATAGAATGAGTTTTATTTTTTAATTATATGAGCACAAATGAACTTTTTCACGATGTTCTAACTTTTGGATATGCATTTGTATTATACCTGTGCTATTTCACTGACATCAAGATCAGTAACCCACAGCATTTCTAATAGTTTTACCTCAGAGAAGCAGAATCTCATGATGTTTTTGTTTGAACAGTTCCATCTAGTGGCCATATAGAAAAATACACTTCACTACCTTGAGAGTGTATTTAAAACCTGGACTGCAGCATTTCTTTCACTGTACCCGTGAAAATGTGTTTGTGGTTGTCTCTGAAGCATTTCACTGCACATAAACAGTGTAGTGATGCAAATCTTTATGATTACCATGTAAAAATACATAAACAGTCTGCATTATCAACAGTACAGTGCGTCATAGTTTTTTGTTTTAAAAATATAATAATTAAAAAAGGTTTTTGTTTTACTGTTCATCAGTATGACTTATCTCATAAAAATCCAGAATCCAAATTATTTGAATATTTCATTTCAAGTTTGAGAACAAAAAAGCTATGAAATGTGTGTAAAGAATATAAAATATGACAGTTTACCTTCTTGAATTAAATGCACCAACAAAGTGTTTTGAATGTGTTGCTGCAGGGACATGACCTGTAATCTCAAGAATGTTTTGCACACAAAGGGCTAATTATTAGCATCTTGCTATCAGCACTGATAACCAAATACACACGTTTTAGTTTGACATTTAAATGTTCTGAATATGTTGATACTGTGTATGCACTTGTCTCTCTAAAATGTGCCCGTTGTGTTTTTAATGCAGTCTCAGGAAGAAGTGTGTGACCTGCTGCATGCTGCGCCTTTCCAAAACATTCTACCAAGAGTTCATGTCAAAGGTAACAAAATGTGTATGTTTATGTGTATGTACACCAATAAGTCAAGAGTATGTCCAGTATGTTAATATGCTTATTATAGAGTTGGCCCACCCTCCAACATAGGGGATGGACTATACGAGACCTCTGACGGTGTCCTGTGGTATCTTGCACCAAAACATTAGCAGTAGACCCTTTTTCGATTTTATGAGGTAGAGATGCCGTTTGTTGCTCCAGCACATCCAACAAATACTCATATCGATTGGGATCTGGGGAATTTTGTCTCCATTATTAGTAGGTAATCCTCTCTTTTAACTTGGAGCATCTGGTCATTCATGTCTAAGCATAACGATTTGGTCCTTGTCAAAGCTGCTCAGGTGCACTTGCCATCTAACATATGCGAGACCTTGACATTAACCACTTGTATGAGATTGTTAGTGCTTATTGTATATGTATGTATATGTATATATAACAAACATAATGTTTTGTTCATTGTTATAAGTTTATACATGTATGAATGTGTGTGTTTATGAAAGTGTGAGAGAGAATAGGGCAAAGTGTGAATATGGTGGGTGATTTGATGCATCTGTGGTTTAGATTCTGTAGAATGTGTTGGTGTATTGAAAGAGGTCTTGTGAAATGGCTTTTGCAAAATCTTTTACTCAAACCTAAACAACTCCTTCCTCCATTCAGAGGGCGAACGTTTGGATGCAAAGATGAAGCGACTGGAGGCAAAGTACACTGCACTGCATCTGGTGCCTTTAATTGAACGCCTGGGAACTCCACAGGTGGGCAAAGACTGCTGGGCAACGTGCCTTCCCAGCCCTATTAACAAACTGTACCACTCGCACGTTTATCCATCACTAACAAGCCCACTTACCAAGCAGTTCATTTTAACCCTCTGGAGTCAACTCTCCCGCCGGCGACATATTAGAGAAATTCTGCAAAAAAAAAAACTTTTATAGTTCTGCAAGATTTTATCCTAAAAACAAACAAAGCAGAAACAGATTTGTGAGAGTGAGTAAGACAGCTGTGCTTTGTTTTGATCTGATTTTGACGTAGTAATTCCAGATATAGTATTAGCAGAATAGCGGCCGTGGAAGGTGAACATGAACAAAGACATCTCACCTCACACACATCTCATAAAAATTCAATCTAGGAGCCACTGAATGAGTCACACATGTCAAGTCACATTTGTTAAGCTTTAGAAATAAAACCACATACAATTCTTAAAAACTATAAAGACCAATGTTCAGGTAACGCATCTGTTTACAAAGTTCTAAGCTCAAAAGTCTTGGCTAGAAATGTGTAGAGTGTTTTTTTTTCACAATATATGAGAACATCTGAAAATAGGTTTTCACAAAGTCTAGGGTTAGAGCAGATTTAATCAAAATATAGATTTATTACACTTTTATTGCCACCGTTGTTGCTGAGTTTCCTGGAATGATAGTTCTCCATCTAATGCTTTTGGGATGAGTTTGGTGAGGTTGTGGATGAGGTGGGGTGGTTCTACAACATCCTGACATCATTAATTCTCTCGTCTCTGAATGCAATCAAATCCCCACAGCAATGCTCCAGAATCTAGTAGAAAACCTTCGCTGGATAGTTACTCAAAAAAACCTTTTTTTTTTTTTTAATAAACACTCTTGATTTTTGAAGAAAAACAAAAAAAAACCAGTATGAGCAGGTGTCCTAATACTTTTCCATACAGTGTATATTTGACTCACATTGTTTTCACAGTGTTCATTTCATATTATCTAAAGGAGTGTAACATTACTCATTCTGAGTTACACATTACAAAACATTTAGCATCAAAGCTCTACTTCATTTGAAATAATACTTTCTCTTTGACTTTCATCAGCAAATTGCCATCGCTCGTGAGGGGGACCTGCTAACTAAAGAGAGGCTTTGTTGTGGACTGTCCATGTTTGAAGTTATCCTGACCCGCATTCGTGGTTTCCTGGATGACCCTATCTGGCGTGGTCCATTGCCCAGCAATGGTGTGATGCATGTGGACGAGTGTGTGGAGTTTCACCGCTTGTGGAGTGCCATGCAGTTTGTGTACTGCATCCCTGTAGGAGCCCACGAGTTCACTGTGGAGTGAGTGACCTTTATTTTTGTGTTAAAACTCTAGAAGGACCCACCTGCACATCTTTACTCAACATATGATAGTAGTTACTGTATGGTAATGATATTTATACATTAATAGGGTTAACAGTGTAGAAGGCTGGGCAAGTGTAGGATTACATACAGTACAGTAGTTTATTAAAAGCACTGTTAGATACTATTAGTTTTATATTCTTTACATGTAAAGTCACTTTTTTCTTCTTTTAATGTTTTAATGGTTTTACTCAAAATGAAACCTCAAATCTAATAATTTAAGATTCTGTATATGAATCACTGAAGCAAATAAAAATCATAGTTTTTATCTTATAAAGACAGTCTTTTTCATTCACAGGCAGTGTTTTGGAGATGGGCTGAACTGGGCAGGCTGTATGATTATCACTCTGCTGGGTCAGCAGAGACGCTTTGACATCATGGACTTCAGCTATCACCTGCTCAAAGTGCAGAAACATGATGGCAAGGATGAGATCATCAAGAGTGTGGTAAGTCTTCATTAATTTAAATTTATTACTTCTGTCATTTAAAAAATATTCCTGATTGTAACACATTAAGTAAGAATGTCTCATGAAAAATGTGAACATTAGGCTATAACTGTCTATATCCACTTGGAAATTGATGTCATCTAAAAGTGGTCCCTGCATTACGTGCCACAATCATTTTCATATTTGTCTTTCAGCCATTAAAGAAAATGGTCGATCGCATTCGCAAGTTCCAAGTGCTGAATGATGAGATATTTGCAATTCTGAACAAGTATCTGAAATCTGGAGATGGAGAGAACATGCCAGTGGAACATGTCAGATGCTTCCAGCCACCAATCCACCAATCACTGGCCAGCAACTGAGATCACATTATACCTTAAAACAGTCCCTGATGAAATGTCCTCACAGTTGGATTGGTGCAGGTTAGATGTACTGTTATTAAAAACACCAGCAAATTAGTAACTTAACCAGATGGTGTTGAACATGTTGACCAGTTTTGAGTCATTAGGACCACATTCATTATTACATCGTCTGTGGAACTGCTTTACCTATGTCTAGTGTTCATAGAGCCAGTAAATCAGCTAGCGATTAGTCAAGTGAGATGCTTATGAAGCAATCACTAATTGCAATATTGACTTTGTGCAACTGGCTTTGTCCAGACAAGCCCAAAGAAAGTTGGACATAAAAAGTGGACTTGTGTGGCCCAGTTTTAAACACTGTCTTCCAAGTTGATTTTTTTTTTGTATACACAAAATGTGCCTTATTACAAAAGACGTACCTTTATTTTTTTGTCATCTAGTACAGTGCTACTCATTTTCATGTTTTATATTCATATTATAGCCAAGGGTGGGAAATGGCGAAGTGGGTTTTATCAAGAAATTATTTAAAAGTTTTGCTGTGGTGAAAAATCTATGGTATATTTTCTATTTGGTAATGTTGGAATGACTGCATGCTTTTTTTTCCCCCCATATATATTCTTAAAAGAAATAAGAAATCTAAAAATAACCAACTTCTTACTCCTGTTAAACATTGCCCTTTTGTATTTGAATGACTGTAATCTGATTTTAATTCAATAAATATGTAACAAATCTCATTTTCATCAAGTTTCTTTAGTGGGAGTATGCTTTGCTAAGATGTTTCCACATGAGTTTGCTTTATTACAAAGAAAGCAGCTGATCAGTTGATTCTGTAGAAATGAAATCAAAATTCAGTGCATGTACAGAACCTGTACGTAAAGTATAACAAAAGGCTTTTAAAAACAGTTGTATATTTACAGTGCTACATGAGGAATGAGATGAAGCCTTACACTGTAGTCAATGTCCAACCATGAAAGTAAGGCAGAAAGGGAGAAAAGACCAAAAACAAAAACACTTTAGTACAATCAGTTGGTCCATCAGTCACTTTTTTGCCTATTTGATTGTCTCTGGGTTTGTCTTTGATTTGAGGGAAAAAGAAATACTACATGTCCACACAGCAGAACACGTGTGTATCTGAAGAGCTGCTCAGACTTTGTCCCTGTTTTGGCCCTAAGAAGCAGTACTGCCATTTCTTCTGGAGATACTATCAAAAGGCAAACCCATCTCTCTGTCCTCAAAATCCACCGATGCATCATTATGTAGAAGCTCATAAGACGTATGGCTGTGGGCTGCCACGCCATTAGACATTGGACCATTACGTTCTTCCTTCCTGATGGACACGGCCAGCGAAGCAAGACTCACGTTAACATCCTTAAAGGCGTGCAGCAGGAAAATGCCCACTATGATGGTAACAAAGCCACTCAGTGTACCAATGATGTCGTCATAGCCCATGTGCTCCCATTCTTTGAAGAGGATGGCAGAGCAGGTCAAGACGGAAGTGGTAAAGAACACATAGTAGATGGGTGTGACTAGAGAGGTGTTAAAAATGTCCAGTGCTTTGTTCAGGTAGTTAATCTGCGTACTGACGCAGGCCACCAGGCTCAGGAGTAGCAGCCAAGACAAAGGGTTTCCCAGCACAGGCTTACCAGCAATGGCCTCTTTAATGGCGATGCCCAAGCCCTTCACACAGGATACTGATAGGGCACCGATAACAGAGCAGATAGTGATGTAGACCAGGATATTAGTCTGCCCATGACGAGGACCAACCACAAAGATAAAAATGAGTGCTACAATGATGACGAATGTTGCAAATACTACAAAACCTGTAGAGAGATGACAAGAAAATACAGGACATCAGAAATACAAGTAGATTCATGATATCAGTGGTACAGCATTCTATAAAACCTAATTATTTTAGTTTTGCATTTAAGGCTCAATACATGCTGCAAATGAATCTCAAGCTGTTTTAGGGTATGGTTATGTAGGTGGGCTATTTTTATCTTGGTGTAAAAATTGGGTAAATTCTACAGAGATTCTGAATTTGAAAAAAATGCACGTGTCACTTCTAG
Organism: Crenuchus spilurus; assembly: GCA_036984385.1. NCBI lineage: Eukaryota > Metazoa > Chordata > Actinopteri > Characiformes > Crenuchidae > Crenuchus > Crenuchus spilurus. Next base: position 56,523 of record BRDA01002055.1, read on the forward strand.
TGAATATCATAGATCAGTACATCAGCTGAATGCGTCAAGCTCTCTGCACAACCGTTGCCACTTTGGGGTGCTCCAATCTTATCTGGCCCTTATCCAAGTGGCTTGAGTCTACATTATTGCTTCCATATTTTTCTCCAACACCTGACATCAATAAGAACCAAATATTCACTTACCATCTGATATATCCCAGATGTTGACATGAGTCATTGTTATGAGAGAATTTTATTTGCATAATCTGTAAATGGTATTAATGTTGTGGCCAAGTGGTGTATGTAATGACATTCTTTTTCACGCTTCATACTGTCAGAGATCCCCTACATTTACCTCATCTGAATAAAATTTTCATCTAAATGACACCTGTTGTGGACATAGGCTATATCTATTTCACAAGGAAATGTTGAGTGAGGACGTGACCTTTCAATAAGCTTAAATGGACAGAGTTGTTGAAATAGACCATCAATCTTAAGTAAAACATTTGCATACCTGGGTCCACCAGTTTCTTGGCCATGTCTTCCAGGTTGTCGATCTCCTCTTCCTTTGGTGCATGGATTACCATAGTGGTGGAGCCCAAAATACTGAGCAGACAGCCCAGCTTCCCATGCAGGTTTAATCTCTCCGTTAGGAAGTAGGATGAAAGGACCGCACTGCAAAAACAGTCACATTCATCTTAACACCTTCCTGAATGTTTTTACATGCACATGCAGAACAGATTTATTGCTACATAAAATATACTTGTGATGCCAAGCATACCTCACAAGCACACTGAGAGCACCAAGAGGAGTGACGAGGGTAGCAGGAGCAAAAGCATAAGCTGCAAAATTAGCAGCTTCACCAGCCCCCACTGTAAAACAAAAAAGTTGTCAGAAAGTCTAACCACTTAACTGTAGATTCACAGCCCTGTCTCTTGCATTGTTGAAGTCTGCAGAAGTCTTAACATACAACGTAAAACAATTACTTACTTGATAATAAACCAGCCCACCAAAGCCATTCTTTTAAGTATGCGTGACCACCTTGACCTGCCAAGAAAATGAGAGATAAAGCATGTTTTACGTATTAGTACATTCACAGACATGATATTGCTTTCGCTCTGGATTTTACCATTTCATTTTCAGTAATTACCTTCATGGTTCATTTCTTACTATTTTTTTGTTCAATACTTTTCTTTGTTCTTAAGCTTACTTTAGTGGTTTCTTTCTTTATAGCACAACGAGTACAGCATTTGAATGTGTAAGATGACTGTATCAGTGAGGCATTTGTTGACACTGAACAGAGAACACAATACTCTTTGCTATCTCGACACCATGAATTGCTTAAAAAAAGGTGGTGTAATATGGACCTTCAATGATTCATTACATAATATAAAACAGTCACGACTGAGTGACTTCAAAGTGAAGTGGACTATAATCTACCCAAATGAGCCGCACCCTCATTCTAGAGAGCTGACAGAAAAACACTGAAGGAGTATCTGCCAAAGCTATTCAAACACACTTTACCTGTTTAACCTCTCTGAGAGATAAGGTGTGTTTAAAAACTTGTATGACTTCACCTTAGCCTTCAAAACAGACTAGGGCAGATGTTACCTGCTCTCGTAGAGCCCTTCCTGGCGAGCCGAAGAAGTCCCTTCTTCTTCAGGATAAAACTGCCTCCGATGAATATGCTGGAGCTAATGGCCAAAGCAAGGCCGATGTAGAAATCATATTTGCCTCGATCTTGGCCCATGGCGCTCTCTGATAAAGACTTTCCCCTGGTCACATTGAGGAACGAGCAGAGAAGCCGTTCTGTATAACACTTCGGACCCGATACAGTACCTTAAAGAAATTAAAGACACAGATTTTTACATGACATTACATTATAATATCACGACACTACAGATACATTTTAAGAGATAAAAATATTACAGAGCGCTATCAATGTATTTTACAGCATTACAGAAACTCATTTTTTCCAGCTTTACTAGATTTTACAGAAATCAAATACAAAATCACTCAAATACAATTAACACTCTTGGCAAAAGTAGTAAACTTACCATTTTGATAAGAACCCCGACACACATTACATTCAGCGTATATTGTTGTTTCGTTCATATCAAAATATCAATATGTTAAAAACAAAAGGTCTCTCTGAAAGAGAGAAGAATGCGTGTCCACCTACAGCAGGCAACAGACTCAGATCTGAGGAATTGAGGAAGTGAGCGCGGTTACATAGGAAACACACGGCATGCTAAGTAAACACACGTGTAATTCGAGCTAGCAATAAGATTTATGAATGAGATTTATAACTGAAAATGATATAGGACAGATCTGTGAATTGAACCACAATAGAATAACATCTCAGACCTAATATTTAACAATCAGAACCCGATTTACTGACCAAGTATGTTCACACGTATATTTCCAGCTTGCTGATGTCTCTCTAGTATTATACACTGATGCCCTTTATAGACTCACAATTCAAGCAAATACACTAAATCTAAAATGCTAAAAGATACAATTTTACTTTTACTCATTCTCTTATATTATAACTAACTATTTATGTCTACCTTCTATGTGTAAGTTTATGTGCATGCTAATAATGTCTTGTTCCTGTAACACTGTGATATCCTTCAGAATCAAGAGGTATTTAGTCGGATCTGGTCTGTCTGTCTCCCTACCTACCTGCCTAACGCATCTCAAATTAACCCCTACCCCCCTGGATATACATTTAATGTACTTCAGAGTTCAGGAAATAATGCTCAGTTGGTCCAGTACAGAGCTGTTCCTAGTCATGAAAATCTTGCCAGGAATGTAGTTAGACTAGAATAACGGGAGTAAAGTGTAAATGTAATGTGCCACTTGATGTCCCCAACATGACATGCATGCTGCAAATTAGCCACCATGTTAGCTTCCTAAGTGGCTAAATGAGCTGACACAAACCTGAATACTAACATTCATGTTAGTGAAGTTGAACAAAGACGTTTCTAGTCAACTCATGAGCTGTGTTCAATATCATGTGGATGACTCAATGACATACAGAACGCATCTAAGAGTAACATTAGCTGGAGGTTTAAAGGCAGCCTTAGGTGCACTTACTCAGCCTAGCACCCGTCATTAGCTGATTAGCGGCTTGCTAACACGACTAACCGGGACACAAAATTGCCTCTTTGACTTCATGCAGCCAAGTAGCTTTACACATAAGACGGACTTCAAAATACCTGTTACTTGTCCGAAAGGTCACAGTGAATGAGGTCCAGTTAGTAAGAGTTTCATTGTCTGAATTTGCGGCTGAGAGAGGATGACGTTCTCTCGCTAACCTTTACTGCTCCACCCACCCACGGTGAAAGGGCAGCGAGCACGCGTACGGCGCATGCGCCAAAACTCTCCTGTCATTCGCTCATACCATGTCACGTGATCTCGTGACTATTGTAAATAATAGGGTTCCTGCCATGCAGGCATGCACACAATTGTTCAGTGTTCTGAGGGTGGACTCATGAACATTAATCTCAGCTAATGCGAGAAAGGTGATTAGTTGGTTAGAGGCTGTCTTGTTTTTCTTTGTGACTTCTTGGCGTGATCTTTGTTGAATTTCCTCTGTTTGTCTGACTGTGGATTTGGTGGAGTCTAAATCTTTAGAGATGGTTTTATACCCTTTTGCTGTCCTCAGAAATCTAATTTGTTCCTTCCGTGATACACTTCATAAACATGTTGTGAAGATTCAGACTTTGCTAGATTCCTGTTGTTGAAATAAAACAGGGCACCCACTCACACAAATGTTATGAATGTTGTGTGAATGTTATTCCCATTAATTTGCAGCTGACTCAATTTTCACAAATTATCTGCTAATCCTCAAGGTTCACATACTTTTGCCACCGACAGACATGATATATATATATATATATATATATATATATATATATATATATATATATAGATATAGATAGATATAGATAGATATAGATAGATAGATAGATAGAGAGATTCTATCCACAAAAGGATGGTTTTACACAACTATACTATTACATAATAATAATAATAATTTTACATATATTGCAAAAAAATCAAGAGGATAAATGACATCTTGTGTGCAGTATATGTTAACATAAAAAAACTAAGCAGGTTTTTGTTCACTATTCATAATATATGTACTTGAATGAATGAACGTT